>PVIY010035978.1:0-25832 GCA_004026745.1 Myrmecophaga tridactyla
TCATAGCAGCACCATTCATAATAGCCAAAAGGTGGGAGCTACCCAAATATCCATCAGTGGGTGAATGGACACATAATTTGTGGCTATGTGTATAAATATATCTATATATATACATACACACACAATGAAATATTATTCAGCCATAAGAAGGAATGAAGTACTGATACAAGCTACAATGTGGATGAACTTTGAAAACACTGTTAAATGAAGGGAGCCAGACACAAACACTCACATACTGTATGATTTCATTCATATAAAATATCCAGAATAGGTGGTTTCCAGGGGCCAGAGGGAATGGGAATGGGAAGTAACTTCATAATGAGTATGTGGTTTCCTTTTTGGGTAATAAAAACGTTTTGGAACTCAATAGAGGTGATGGTTGCACAACACTATGGATGTAATAAATGCCACCGAATTTTCCACCCCAAAATAGTTAGTTTTATGCTAGGTGAATTTCACCTCAACAAAGAAAAGTAAAAGTAAAGCATAAAAAACTTAATTCCTAAAAAAGAAAACTTAATTCCTTAGAGATTAAGAAATCCTCTTCCAAATAACTCCTGGATCAATTAAAAATTAAAAATTGTTAATTATTCAGAAATAATTAGCTAACTTTTCAGAAATTATTGAGAAGGTAAGTATTAAATGAAAATCTATGCAATACAGCTAAAACCCAAAGCTAAAAATAAAATCTAAACTAAATCCTCAACCTAGAAAAGCTACAATAAAATTTGTCAAAAGAAATTAGAAGGAGAAAAAGTAATAAAACCATATGCTGATTCTTTCAGAGCACCAAAAAATATATAGTAAAACCCTGGGAAATCATATTAATGGAAAGAATGGAAATAAGAATATGTATTAGTAAAACAAAAAAGGCAAAAAATCACAGACATAGAGTAAATTAAAGGAAAACATTGAGTACAAAAACATGCTGATTAAAATCTAGAAAAAAAATTAACGATTTTGTAAAACAAACAAAAATAATTAAGTTACCATGCTGGCTTTTGGTGACTATGGAAGCATTCACTCCTGCAAATATTAACAAAAGATTTCTTCGTGTCAGGCTCTGTGTAAGGCACTTGGAATAGAGCAGTGAACCAGACAGCACTGCCTCCACTCTCACAACAGTTTCTGGTCCAACATAGGAATAAGACAATTGAATAAGCAATTGCTGTGAGTGCTATGAGAGGGGATATATGGGAAGCTAAGAAAACAGAGAAGAAACCTGATGATTTAGGAAATATTGGAAAGCCCAAGGAATAAGCAGGCATCAGAAATTCAACACGTTCCTCAAAAACTGGGCAGATTTATTTATTACAGACCAAGTTTGCCTCTAAATGTTTTGTGGGGGACTCCCTGATTAAAAGAGCCCAGAGAATCCTTTTGAGAACCAAATAATTACTTAGCCTATCAAAACTTGCTTTTTAATATGTTACAGGGGTATTCTTACATCTTAATTTTGTAAAGTTTGTCACAGTTATGTACACTAAAGAATGTTAAAGCTGAAAAAAAAGAATTAACTTAAAAAGGAGAAATCCTCAGCAGCTTAAGGTTGAAAGAACTTGGAAAGATTGCCAAAGATATAGCATTTCTAAGGTAACGGACCCAGATGGTTTTACAGTCAAGTGTCATCTAAACTTCAAAGAACACATTCTCCTGTGTTATTCGAACTATTTAAACTATTAGAAAAAGATGCTAACATCTGTTAGCAATTTTATGATGTTGACAATTTATATGATAGAGATAGAACAAAAAGAATGTGTGGGGTCATTTCATTAACAGATATAAATGGAAAAAAAGAAAGCTAAAATAAAATACAGCATATGAATCCAGAATTGCATTATAATAGTGTACCATAGTGAAACCATTATTAGTGGGAAGGCAAGAATTGTTTAACACTTGGAAATTTTTCAAATTATGACAATTCATTATATAAACAAATTAAATAAGGAAAAACAAATGATTATAATCACAGACACCAAAAATATATTTGATAAAATTCAACAACCATTACTAATAAAAAGCTGTTAATAGGAATTAAAGAAAACAACCAGAAAATGATAAGTTACTTAATGAAAGTTAGTAGCAAATATCATGCTAAACTTTAAGTCCTACATCCATTTCCTTTAAAGTTAAGAACAAGAGAAGATCTATCCTTCCTAGTGTTATAACATTATATTTGGACTTCTAGCTAATGCAATAAGAAAATGAAATAAACTAAATAAATATTGGAAATTTAAAAATCAAAATTGTCCTTTTTTCTACATTATAAAATTATACACTAAATAATTCCAAGAGACTTTCCTAACATTTCCATTTAAACTAAAAAAATAATTTGATTAGGTGGCTGGATACAAGATAGCTTTTCTTCATACTCTCTGTAACCAGTTAGGGAAATAGAAAACAGAAATTCCATTTTCAATAACAGAAAAACCTATCAAATACCTAGCCACAAATTTAGCAAGAATAGTGTAAAACTTTTATGGTAAAAGTATAAAACTTTATTAGTATCTATAAAATAAGATCTGACTTGGAAGACATGATATTCCTAGATGAAAAGAAATAATATTATAAAATGGCATTCATACATGAATTAATATATAAAAAGTTATGATTTTAGTCTTGTTGGAAAAGGATAACAGGAACTGGATAAAATGAATTTAACATTTAGAAGGAAAAACATATATGAGAAAATTACAAAGAAAATTTTGAAAAGTAAGTTCCCAGAGAGGGGAACTTGCCTTACCAAATATTAAAACTTAGAAGAAAGTTCATCTAATCTAAATAGTATGATATTGGCTAAAGAATAAACCTGTTGATGAATAGGAAATAACCCTGAGTCTATTAATAGATCCCAATTTATGTGGGAACTTAATATAGACTAAAGGTAACATTTCAAGTCAGTAATAAAATAATAGCAAAATGGCACTCCCTTTAAATTGGGGGAGGGAAGAGAGGTTAGAATCCTAACTCACACAATATAGAAAAATAAATTCTAGAAGGACTAAAGTTTGAAGATTTAAAAACAAATCTATTTTGGTTTGTGTTCTAGTTTGCTAGCTGCCAGAATGCAACACACCAGAGATGGACTGGCTTTTAATAAAAGGGGATTTATTTCATTAGTTCTTCAGAGGAAAGGCAGCTAACTTTCCACTGAGGTTCTTTCTTACGTGGAAGGCACAGGATGATCTCTGCTGGCCTTCTCTCCAGGCCTCTGGGTTCCAACAACTTTCCCCGGGGTGATTCCTTTCTGCATCTCCAAAGGCCTGGGCTGAGCTGCGAGTGCTGAGATGAGGTGTGCAGAGCTGCTTGGGCTGTGCTACATTGCGCTCTCTCATTTAGTCACCAGCCAATTAAATCTAACATCATTCATTGCAGCAGGCACGCCTCCTAGCCGACTGCAGATGTAATCAGCCACAGATGAGGTTCACATAACATTGGCTCATGTCCACAGCAACAGAACTAGGTGCCTTCACCTGGCCAAGTTGACACCTGATCCTAACTACCATGGTTTGCTAACGCAATACATAATAAATGAATTGGCTTTTGTAAAGGGGATTTATTAGGTTACTAATTTACAATTCTAAGGCCATGAAATATCCAAATTAAGATATCCAGAGAAAGATACCTGGACTTTGAAGAAAGGCTGCTGGCATCTGGAACACCCCTGTCAGCTGGGCAGGCACAAGGATGGCATCTGCTGGTCCTTGCTCTTGGTTTGTTGCATCCAACTTCTGATTCCAGTGGCTTTTTCTCTAAGCATCTGTGGGCTTCACTTAGCTTCTCTGTAGCAAACTCCAGATTTCATTTTAGGTTAGCATCTCCAAATGTCTGTGTCTTGGTTTCATTTCTCTGCTCCCTGTGTCAGCATTTTCAAGGACTCTGGTAAACTACTCAAGACCTACCTTGAATGGGTGGGGGTCACATCTCTGTGGAAACAACTTAATCAAAAGGTCCCACCTAAGAATAGGTCTGCCCTCACAAAGATTGGTTTAGGATTAAAAAGCATGGCTTTTCTGGGGTACATTACAGTTTCAAACCAGCACACAAAGTAATAATAATTTTCAAAAATTTAAATAACACTGGGTACAGATCATTGTTTTGTTTTGTTTTTTAAGTAAGACAGGAAATCCAGAAGCCATAGAGGAAAAGAGTTACAGATTTGAAAAACTAAAAATTTAAAAATTATTTCTGCAGTAAAAGACACCATAAATCAAAAGGCAAAAAAGAGAGAAAAAAATTTATCGAGACATAGTTAATATTACATGCAGAGCTGTTCTAGTGTTCCAAAGCTGCCAGCATGCAACACACCAGAGAGGGATGGCTCCTAATAAAAGGGGATTTATTTAGTTAAAAATATATAGTTCTTCAGAGGAAAGGCAGCTAACTTTCCACTGAGGCTCTTTCTTACATGGAAGGCACAGGGTGTTCTCTGTTGGCCTTCTCTCCAGGCCTCTGGGTTCCAACAACTTTCCCCGGGGTGATTCCTTTCTGCATCTCCAAAGGCCTGGGCTGAGCTGCAAGTGTTGAGATGAGGTGTGCTGAGCTGCTTGGGCTGTGCTACGTTGAGCTCTCTCATTTAAGCACCAGCCAATTAAATCAAACATCAGTCACTGCAGCAGACACACCTCCTAGCTGACTGCAGATGTAATCAGCAACAGATGAGGTTCACATGCCATTGGTTCATGCCTGCAGCAATAGAACTAGGCACCTTCACCTGGCCAAGTTGACCAAGTTGATCTTTTATTAAGATCATTAATAAAAAATAGAGCAAAAGATTTGAAAAAAGAAATTCACAGAAGAAGAAATAGAAGTCAGGGTAAACGTAACCATGACCTATTGCACAACCTTTTGAGAAAATGGTCATTCAAATAATGAGTGATCACTTCCCACCTACTAGGTTAACAGTCTTTTTGTGGTGTGATTTTAATGATAACATCAAGACTAGGAGAAAAGAGAGTATAAGAAACAGTCTTATGCACTGCTGATTGAAATGTAGCATAGGCAACCTTTCAGGAAAGTAATCTAGGAAAAATCAATTAAGATTTAAATTGTGCACACTCACTGGCAGCTCACTTTTAAGAATCTATCCTACTAATTTAGAAGTATCTCTCTATAAGGTTATATAGAACATGGTATTTATTGCAGTACTACTTGTGGTAGTGAAATACTGGAAACAACCTGATAGTCCATCAAAAGAGAAGTAGTTGAGAAAATATGGCAAAATAATGCACATCCACATGATGAACGATTTTTCAGTTCTAAAAAAAAACACTTTTCAGTTTTAAAAAGTGTGGAAAGATGGCTATCATAGATTAAATGGAAAAGGCAAGTTGAAGTAAAACATGGATAAAGGACTCCCTATGTATGAATATATAAATATGTGTGTTTATATGAGGATAGAGAAAATTAGACCCTAACTCATACCTGGGGGTGAGGATGACATAGGGAGAAGATGAGATAACAATATGGCTTATTATTTATACTTCTTTGGTTGGTTCAGGGAACATTACTGCTTTTATCTTGAAAGATGTGGCAGAAAATGATAGTTGCCTATCCAACATCCCTTCTCCCCATTTCTCCTGTGATAACTATTCCAACCCAGCTTTTGAAGAGCTCAGGTTGGTGCTGCACTAAGACCAAACAGCACAGTAGGCAGAGAGTTGGGCATGGGTTTTATTGGGACTTACCAACAGGAGAAGGTCTTTTCTAGTGGCAGCCATCTGGAAAATGGAAGTCACTGCCCCACAAATGGCAGAGAGTGCAAGGAACAGCTTATGAGGGTTTAGGACAAGGACATTCCATCGGGTGTGAGAATAGAGTTTTAGCATGGTCTCGTGACACAGGGGTCTGGAGGTTTGTTATCCACAGTGATCAAGGGAGGGGAGTTCCAATGCTTTGTTTACGATACCACCTGTACATTTTCCCCCCTCTCCCCTGAAGAGGTCTGATCACTTTCAACTTCTATCCCTGTCACTAAAGGCAGCCAGGTGCAGTAACTTATTCTCAGTATGGAGGGAGGGCCAGGCCTTGGGTCTCCACAATAACAGAGTCCCAGATTTTAGATGAGCCCATTGTCACCGAAAATGAAAGACTACATTTTCCCATTTCTTTTGTTACCATATTTGGCCATGTAACAAAGTTCTGGCCAGTGGGATGTGATGTATTAGATGTGTCATGTGAGACTTCCAAAGGAATCCTTAAAAGGGGAGAAGGTGAGCCCTTCTTTTTTCTTTCCTGTTGCCTGGAATGTGGAGGTAATGGCTAGAGCACTAGCAGACACCTTATAACATGAGGTAACCTAGAGGATATTGGAGTGGGAAGAAAGCAGGAGCCTCAATTCCTATTGACACTAGGCTACTTGACCCTGGACTTGCTTTATGTGGAGAGAAATACTTCTATCTTGATTCATCTGTTTTTAGTTTGTGGTTTTGTGTAATATGTGACAATCCTCATCTTAAGTAATGCAAAAGGAAGTGTCCAATAAAGAATTTAGCAAAAAAAAAAAAAAAAAAAGGTGGCCCTGTTGACCATTTTCCCTCCATGCTGAGAGTGGGAATGGAGATACAGTATCTGAAACCTTCTAGGCAGATATTTAAGGTCTGAATTTGGAGCTAAGTGTTCCAAAGTAATACAGTCCTGAAAAAATTATCCATGGTTACTCACCCTAATTTTAAATCTTACCTCAACCATCTGATACACTGTACTAGCATTCATCCTAGAATCTGTACATATTTCCAATTCCTCCACTGATGTTTTGCCTTTTTGTAATCAAATCTTTTATTATCAAAAAGTTCCCAAGTCAAAAAACAAAAAAGTTCCCCAGGTCACAACATATTTTCTCTATGGGTTGCAATATTTCCTGCACATATGTTTTTCAGTAAAATGATCAGTGTGTGAAAACCCATCTGGGTTTCTGCAATGCGTTGGAAGCTACCCATGGCAGAGAACCTCTTTTGTGGCATGTGTGAAATCCGCCTTTCTCTATAAACATTCTTCTGCAACATGACACTCTGCCCTTATGTCCATTTTATATATGGTATTCAGTATGCTGGGAAATTTGGGGAATTGAAATTAAAGCAAAACAATTGGGCGGGCAATGGTGACACAGTGGTAGAGTACTTGCCTGCCATGCCGGAGACCCGGGTTCAATTCCCAGTGCCTGCCCATGCAAAAAATTAAATTAAATTAAATTAAAAAATGATTTTTAAGTAGCATTCCGTGGTGAAGAAAGGGCTCCCCTTGTAAAAGATGTTCAGGGACTTTCTTGACTGGCTTTTCCCCTGGACATAGCTAAAGCATGATGCTATTGAGTTCTAAGTAGCTTCCATCTCTATATAAAAAGTTAACTTGGCACAGAGTTTGGCCGTGTCTTGACAAAGGAAATTAAGCAGGACAAGGTGGCTATTTTTTTTTTTTTTAATATTTCCATTGAGAATGCTTCACACACAGTCCATACATGGTACACAATCAGTGGCTCACAATATCATCACATAGTTGTGTATTCATTGCCATAGTCATTTTTAGAACATTTGCATCACTCCAGAAAAAGAAATAAAAAGAAGAACTCATACATCCCTGACCCCTTTTCCCCTCCCTCTCATTGACCACTAGTATTTCAATCTACCCATTTTTTTATCCTTAGGATGGCTGTTTTGAACAAATCAATCAAAATCTCTTGAAATTGATCACACACAAAAAAAATCCACATCGATGGCACAAGACTAGTCATCTTTATAAATAAATTCATTTCAGTCCTCGGCTCTGAGGTGCTGTGCATGTGGACAAAGTAAGATGTCTTTCTGAATTTGACCACTTGTAGTTTACTTTCATAAGGTATGGGGCACAAAGTAGCCAGAGCTGACATATTCTACCAATATCTTAGATTTATGTTTCAGTTGCCATCTTGAAACAGTACAATGGCTGGTGGCCTTTCTGACTTTGTTTGTTGCCATAGCCTGTATGTTTTTTAAGTATATAATTCGGTAATTTTTAGAATACTCACAAAATTGTGCCATCATTACTACTAATTCCAGAACATTCTTATCATCCCCCCCCAATACCATGCCTTTTAGTAGTCACTCACTGCCCAGTCCACCCACCCCCGACCCCAGGCAACCACTCACCTGGATTCTGACTCTGGACTCGCAGACCCTGAACCTTCCTTGTAAAGAGAACACACAGCGTGTGGTCTTTCGTGCCTGGCTTCTCTCACTTAGCATAATGTTTTCACGCTGCACCCGTGTTGTAGCATGCTTCAGTAATTCATTCTTTTTGTACCCTGCTAGGTTTTGAAAGGACATTTCTTGATAAAAGATAAATGCGTGGTATTCCATAATAGAAACCTTCACTATGTTTGGAGGAGAAAATAAGACAAGATATTCAATGTGGAAATTTGACTTGGCACTTGACATATTAATAAAAAATAAGATGTAAATATAAGGTCCAAAAGTAAAATCCAATAATTAAGACCCGATAAAGATGAAGAGCTAATGGAAGCATAAAAATTATCTGAAAGATATTTTATACTTTCTGATCTTAGTGGAATTAAGGTACATGTTGAGTTAGCATATCGTGATTTCTAATTTAGTTTAGTTTTTTTAATAAAAGGATATTTATTCTTTGTGTTTATTGGTTTCATAAAAGTACCATCATTAACTTAACGATGCCTCTATGCCTATATATTTAGATTGTTTCTATTTTGCTATCATAGTATTCAATCTGATAATCATCTTTGAAAATCTGTTTTTCTGAATTACCAATTGTTTCCTTAGGTTACAATACAGAAGTGGAATTAACTGGATCAAAAACTCTTGATAAGTACTGCCAATTGACAAGCAAGAAATTTATATCAAGCTAAACTCTCACTAACAATCTAAAGAGACTGCCCCCACTCATTTCATTCTTCTGTTTTGACCATTTCCTCAGTCTTTGCTAACTGAGGCTGGTAAAATATGTATTTATGTGTATATGAGTGTGTATGTGTGTATAAAGTGTCATTTATTTTGTTTTTATGATAAATACTGAAATTAAATGTTTTTAAAACATTCTACATACAAGTTAATATTCATATTTATATATTATTCACATGTAAAAATATTCAGATATTTTCATCTGTGCTTTATGCCAGCTTAGTGTCATTTAATGTTCTTTTTTCTAACCAACATTTTACGTATCAAGATATAACTGCATTTTTCTTTTATGACTGCATTTTTTTATCCTATATGTCGCAAATATTTTCCCAGCATCTTTTTTCCTATTTTCTGCTTTTCCAGTGTAAATTATTTTGGTCAAGTTTTCAGAAATAGCCTAGTTACAAGTAAATTTAATTCTTCAATCAAGAACTCATGTCAATTAAAGATCACTTAGGTATTCCGGCTGCCATATAAAGGGCATAAATATTTTGACAAATATGACTTAAGCACCCAAACTTTTATAATTTATTCACGCTTTAGGAATTGATCCACCTATGTGATTTCTAATTTACTTTAATGTTTACCACCAAGCAAGCTTTTTGCCCTCCTGAGCCGGCACATGCACGCGTCAGGCAGAAAGAGAGGAACAAGAAGGAGCACGAGGCTGCAGCTGAATTTAGAAAGTCAGAGGTGCTCTCATCAGCCACATGAGATGGACAGGAGATTCCTTCCAGTAGGCATGAGAGCAGAGTGCAGACAACAGATGTGGGAAAGGTCCTCGTGGCCATAAAGCCCCAGCATCTTCCTTCTGCAGGAGGGGAGGTGCCAACGTGATTGACGTCCCCAGGCAGGATAAAAGCCCGGGGTTTGTCCCCCACTGCTTGTCACGCTGACCAACACCATCTCTCCGCCGCTCGCTCGCTCGCGCGTGGGGTTTCTGTCAACTAGCACTGCAGGGGAGAAAACGCTTTGGAAAATAACATTTACTTGTGGCCATGCCAGAGCCCACTACAAAAGAGGGTAAGACTCATCTGTAAATCTTTTTGTTGTACTTTTTAATAAAGTTTGTTTATTTGTTGTTTTTGAACCAAACATCCATTGTTTTTAGACAGAATATATAATGTCAATCCACTGATTTAAGGAAAAGTTCCTTTAGAGTAAAAAGGACAGAGGAAATACATAGGAAGAGTGTAAGCAACTGAAAAAGTTTATCTAATTATATTTTATGCAGGGATACTGACAAAAATTATCAAATTATAATTTTATCATTCAATCTCAAGGGATCCTTAAAGTGTAATTTCAGGAGGTTAACTGACAATAATGAGTAGATTGCATTTTAAAGCATATTTTCTTAGGTTCAATCAGAAAATTTTCACCATGTGTTTGCAATGTTGGGGAGGGAACTTGGAAAGTTTCCTTACATGTTGAATACATTGATCAAGATTTCATAAAGGAATTTGTGACAATATTTCAAGATTTGTTGTATTTTTTCATGGAAAGACATTTAAAACATACAGATGCATGCTTTTTTTGCTTTTATCAGTGTTTTTAGAGCTTCGGTTATTAAATACTCTCCTGGGAAGAAAATCAAACAGCTGGGTGGGTAAAAGAGAATACTTCTGGATATCACTGATAAATTATGTTCTTTCAGAAGTTTTCTGAAGATAATTTCATAATATGTAAACTTTTAAAAATAATTATGTATAAAACATGGACATAGTCTCATTAGAAGAATATTTCCTCCAGTAAAAGTTTCTCCTTTCTATAAGAAAAAGATTTGAATGGTATTTTAAAACTAATAAATAAATTAGAATTAGTCATTACTAAAATTACTAATGGAAATCCCAAATTAATTGCACAAGTATATTAAGCGTTTTTTCAAATGGAAATATCTTAAAGCAATGTCATTTTATTCTCATTAGTTTTCATTAGTATTCTCTGAGCCTTTATTTTTCATTCCTGCAATGAAAGCACACACGAAGATGAACAGAGAACGTGAAAGTAGTATTTAGTGTTTCAGCTTTGTTTTTGATCCTCAAAAATATTTCTAGCCATTATTTTGAAGATCATTGACAAAGATGCTACACACTGAACTCAAATTTGAAACAGTAACCAAATTATCAAAAGCCTTTTTAGTGTATTTTCTTTATGTAATTAAGTAACCAGTGTTGACAGGCTGTGGTGATCGGTTTACACATTGGCTTTACTTAGCCGCCGAGGCCACTGGTGGATGAAGTCTTCCACCCAAAATAACCGCACCAAATGCGGGCATTAATAGGGGGACTTAATCCTGACTCCATCCCCTGCTGAAGCGCCTTATTTGCAATGCAAATGATTTACTTATCTATCAAGTGTCCGTCTCGTTTGATCTGTCACTTGACTAGCCTCTTTAAGCTTTACTTGGTTTGGGTGCAATGAACTCTGTTTCCTCACCAAGGGACACACTATTGTTTCAGTTATCCTGAATTTAGTGGATGATTCTGCATTTGTCATTTTAAAGCCCAATTGAAAATGACAAGAAAGCTGAAGACCTAATAAAAAGGTGACAGGCTGTGGAGCCTATAAAGCTAATTGAATTATCCTCACTGCTAGATGCTATGAAGTTTCACTTTTTGCCTGACGCTTGAATCTGATCCGTTCTACTTTTAGAAAGAATGACATTTTAGAGCTACAAAGTGAAAAATATACCTTTAACTTTGGATCCCCAATATATATTTCTTTTCCTTTTGGATAAATTGACATCGATACCAGTTTCCATTACCTTCTTTGCTATAATAGCATGGTTGACACACTGTGTACGAGTTCCTGTTCCCCCCTTGTCCCCCCACCCCCACCCAAGGACAGTAATTTTATACCCATAGATTCTTTCATTAGTTTAAATTTGGATGGTGGGGAATAGGGGTAAATATATATATATACTGATATATTTAAATTTCTTTGAGGAAGTACAGGGATTTTTGTTGCCTTACCAGAATAAGTGATTCATGAAGGAATAGAACTTTGAAGACATTTCCTGATGAAATAACATTTTGCTGTTGTTTCCATGAGAAGAGTAAGGAATATGGCAATTTGGAGTTGACTCTCCTGGCCCTTGCACCTTCTCTGAGCTGTGACTCTTCACTGGGATTGGTTTTGGTCTTTAGAAGCATCCTTCAAAATACAGCCCCAAGAATAAGACAAGCCACCAGACCAGTCCTTCAAGGGTCATTTCAAACGACCTGCAGAAACCAGAGGCACCTGGCAACTCCTCAAAAGAGGCTGGGTTTTCATCCCCTGAAGGTGGGAAGACTGTCAGCCTATAGTGCTCTAGTTCTAGGAGCTTCGCCTTGGGTCTTGGGAGCGCTGGTCCCTCAAAGGGGCGGAGGGAGGACGGACACCATTTTGGTCCTCAAGGATAAAGCCTAACAATTAGTCACCAGCCCTTTCTAAGGCTCTTGGAAATATTCTGGGAATCCCGGGAGCATCTCCTGGAGGAAAAAAAAAAGTGTTTTAGGGGCCAGCCACTTCCCATCCCCCTCCTCCCCACCTTCCTCAATCGTGTGGTTATTCTTCGGAGAACTGTGATTTGTACTGTCAGTTCCAGAAAGAAAAATAGGCTTATCTTATACTTGGGATTCATGCAGACCTGAGCCTGGTCAATTTAAGTTAGTCAAATCAAACGAAGTGAGAGAAGAGGGTCCGGGAGGAAGCTGCATTGTGGGAATCTCCCAGAACGCCTTACTGATGCGTCGTTTATGCATCAACTGTTAACTGAGCAACCAACGCACTGGCCCGGGGGCCTAGGAGATGCAGCCAGCACCGCCTCTGCCCTGAAGCCCTCCGGCTTCATTGTCCCTGGGCTCTACCGCAAAAAGGAGGCACCTTCCGCTGGAAATTTCTCTTTTCCCGTCAAAAAGTAATCTTATCAAAGTGAAATTTAAAAATTGCAATCGATTTCCTTCTGCGGTAGAATCGCTAATCGTTTAAAATATGATCGATGGCTCTGCAATGCATTTTTTTTTTTTAAAAAGATTTTCTCAGAATTTTTCTCTCTGCAGTGTATGGGGATTAAAACTGTAAAGCCTGGTTCTTGAAAATACTCAGACAATCGTGAACTGTCACATGCTACAGAACCCAGAGCATTTTTCTTCTAAAACCCTGAGCTGACACGAATTTCACTTTTTGTTCTGTGATATACCAGGCCCTGTTGCATTTTATGTATTAAACTCGTAGGGAAAAGGCAAAACAATTTGGTGCCTATGTGCCATCCAAAACACCATGGCAGAGTCAGCGTCCTTTCCTCATCTTCCATGTAAGATTCCTTCCTGAAAATTCAGAACGATGGCAAAGCGTGGGCTCATTTATGACCATGAGTTTTGAGGGGCCCTCGGCTCATTCCAGAAATCACAGCCCTGGCGTTCTAGCGGGAGGGGCGTCTGCTGCATCCGCGGGCGGCATCCGCCGTCTTCTCCTCGCTGCCTTAGGTCTTTTCCAGGGCGAATAGGCGGGAGGTGGTCATAGACAGCGGTTTCTTTCTGGCCGTGGGGGCTTCCCCCCTTTCTATATCTTTCCTTCTTGGTGGATGGGGATTGACCACACGCCAGGGTCCCGCAAGGCCCGGGACCCGTGCGAGTGCGGAGCGGCCGTCGCTACCTTTCGCCTAGGTCCAAGCGTTGCTGCAGGCTGAGTCATGGGCAGAAAAGGGCCCAGCGGGGGGCGGCCTGCCTGGGGCTCCCTCCCCGCCCCCGCGTTCCACCTGCGCCACACCCACGGCCTGTCCCAAGCGCCGACATTAATTTGTCTTCAGAACAGTTTTCTTTTATCTAGAATATCACTTTTACGCCAAATTGAGGAAACGCTAACAGTTTGTATGGAGTTGGGGAATAGAATGGGGGAGGAGGGCAGAGGTTTTATTTTCTCAAGGGCAACTGTTCTCCTCCTAGCTTCGTTTAGGCCTAGTGGAGGATTTGGGTGAGGAAGAAAATGTGTGAATGGATACCACTATATATGCATGTATGTGTGTGTGTATGAATACCCCTATACATATATATATGCCTGGAAAAAGCATCGCCATGCTCTGTGGGAGCTTTATGGCATAGATGTGAGCGCCCTGGTGTGAGAACTGCGCTGGGGCAAGTACACCCTGGAGGCTAGCGCTTGGTTGTGTCACTCCCTTTCAGTGGCCTGCTTTTATGACTGCCCCTACTGCACCTGTTAGGAAGATAAATAAAGGACTGGCCAATTCTTTCCTCTCAAGTGTCCTAAATATATCGCCTTAAAAAACCTTTGGAAGACAAGATGTATTCTTGCTTCTCATCCAGAAAATCTAAAGAAGTCTCCCTCTTGTTTTCAGGCCCTGAAAGTCACGGCAATGAAGTCAGGGGTTAAGTGTCCACAGGACAGGACCAGCCCTGAGGTCAGGCTTTCTGGAGGGACCGGGGCCTGGGAGAAAGGGAAAGAAGCACTTATGAGCTGTTACCCTCTCAAGGGCTCACTTTATTTCGGCCATGAGATGCAGCGCTTAAACATTTTATTTTAGGTTCTTTGTGCACACACAGAGTTTTCTTATTGATGCAATTGCAAAGTCTCCCAGGATCCACCACAAATGTTGGAACAAGTTACCGAGGCTGACATTGCTTTTAAAAAATGCCTGGGCACCCACCAATAAATAAATGTTCCTTCAAAAACTTAACTGAATATGAAACAACGTTCTCGCAATACTTCTGTAGACAAATGTATTCTCTTTTGACGATTTTAGAGAATTGTTGGAGGAGGCTGCTGTTTAAGGAAATTATGGCTATTGCTTTTATTATCCTAGAAGGCATGTTTTTGTTATTTTTGCTTAAATTTCTTATGCTTGTTTTACTTAGCTTTTATTTGAACACAGAGAAATGAATTATTATTATTATTATTAATTACTATTTCTACCTGTCTACTTCCTTAATGGCACATGAAACCTATAGGAGACGCAAAATCATCTTGGCAGCCAGTTACCCCTGTGGGTAATTCTAGACTCATCTCTAGACGTACGTGTGTCAGATGATAAAGACAGAATTAGAGCCCTAAAATGAGTAGAACATTTTTTAATTTTATATGTGCGTTTGATGGGATGTGGCCCCTTCCTCTTTGTTTTGATTCCATGTCCATTCTTGATGGGCATGGGTGACTTTTATGGAGTCATTGGTTTATTCAGAGTACTGAACCCTGGGGAAACTCAATAAATGTGCAGAAAAGTAGTTACTGAATTACAGTGTTCAGAATTAGTCATGAGGTAGCTGTTGTTTATTCCAAAGCTGTTTCCTAAAATTTGTGAGCAGAGTGATTAAGGAAGATGGAACTGTGAAAAAGATGTAAAGAAGACATTATCATTAACTTTCTAAACATATGCAAATGACCTCAACCGCAAAGCAGGGCACCTGTCCAGCAGCTTGTCACAAGGACAGGGCCCAGCAAATCAAAATGACGCTACTGGGTCATGGCACCAAGTCCGCTCCATGTCGATGGTCCAGGCTTAATTTTCAAATAGTCCATCTGTTTTGGAGCCACAGGGATAAACAATAAGCCTAATTTCAGGGATGATGTTCCCAGTGCTGGGACAGATGAGTTATGCACTTTTATATGCATTTCAAGAGAAAAGCTTCAGATTCTATCAAGCTGGGGCATGAAGTGGTCAATCTGAGAGAGAGAAAGGCCAAGGTCATTTAATCACCTGCTTATTTCTCTCTCTCAAATAAGTTCACAGAAAACTAGCTGTCATAAGATTTTCTTATAAGCCTTGCAATCAGCTTTCAAGACTGGATCAACTTCAGTAAGACTTTTGCCCTTTTTATGCTCCCTTAGGAATCCTTTTATAGGCCAATTTGGCACGTCAATACAATTTCTAAAATTATGGTTAATAATATGTCAGGTGTTAGATCTAATAATGTTACTTTATTCATCTTTTGACTTGTACTTTAAACACTTACCAGAATCCAGGGCTAAAATTTTTTCTTTCTTCTCTAATATCATCCAAATCTTCCTCTAAATAGCAACAAATCTCTTTTAAGTTCATCTGGAATCCTTTGCTTAGAGCTGGCAATAGCATTGGCTTTCTGTAAAAATTTATATCTTTTGGAACAGCATGCTCTCCTCATAATTAAAAATGTGCCAACTTGTCCAGTTCTACATTTTAATTTCTCTTGGATTTGAGTTAGATAACTTTAGGAGCATTCTGTATATAGTATGTTTCAACTTTTTCTTTATAATATTAATAATAAAAAATATTCATTAAATATACTGACATAAAGTACACTATTTATAGGGCATTCTAGACAGGTCAAATTCCAGTTGTACCATGTCCCGAATTACTCACATGCTGTAGGTTTTCTCATCTAAAAGATATGAGTAATAACAGTACCTAACTTATCTTTGTAAAAATTAATGAGATGAATCATGTAAAGCTCTCATTAGAGGGCCTAACACAAGACAGGGCTCAAAAATTTTCCTTCTGAAGCAGCAAACTCAGAAATCTTATCTGCCATAAGGTGTTGGATGGCTCCTATTTAATATGAATTTTGAGGGCATTTCTGTCAATGCAAAGTACGTAACAAAAGCACTGGTCATCTCCTCGCTCGGTGGTGATATTTATAAGAATACCAGAAGAATGGTTTCTATTATTATCATAACCTTGCCATGACCACGGGTATTTTCTTTTTCTTTTCTTTTTTTTTTTTTTTTTACTTGTGGTGAACCATCTCAGCTTCTGTCTACGGGAGCTCAGATAACACGGGAAGTGTGATCTCCAGGACCTCTGTTATGTCCCTGCTGGAATGTGTCCCTTCCAGCTGGGGGACTGCAGTTGTCCGACAGAGGACGGGAGCCCAGTTTTGCTCCACCGTGCTGCGGGGCACGGCCTTTCCCACTTGGACCAAAACAGGGTTGAGTTTGTGGCTGTTTCCCCCACCGAGGGCTAGGAGACTTGGGCTTATTGCACGTTCAGATTTCTTTTCCCAGCAGAGATGTTTCTGGTAGGTGGGGTCTCCCTCCGGTCTGAATTTTTCTGTGATAACCCCGCGAAGCACTCTCCAAGGCCGCATATGGAGATGGTGGTTGATTGATTGAGTGCCGCTGTGTTTACTGCCGTGGAATTTTATTTTTATGGCCCCACCTGGCATCGGGCCTCTCCTTTCTCTATTTTTAAAGTCACCCAGTGTGAGGTCCAGCAAAGGCTTGGGGCAAGACCTTGGAGGGACTTAACCCATAGGAAAAATGTGGCCACATGAAAAAGTGAGTGATCAGGGTCTGGCTGTGGGCAGACAGACTCCCCTGGAAAGGCACAGCCAGGGACTAAAGGCGCAAGTCGTTAGCAGTTCAAATCGCTTTTGCAATGATTTCCTTTTGACCTGTGTTTACTTTGCAACCTTTCCCAGTTTGAGTAAAGCTTTTCCTGCACCACTACCAGCCCCAGCGCCTCTCCACCCCACCACTGGGTCTTACTTTCCAACGCGGTGAGAGTCACGATGAAGAGACAAGCCATCTGATCTTAGCAAGAGATCTTGTTTTCATCGATCGCAGGTTAACAGTGAGAGGCGACTTATTGCTATGCATTAATGACCATAGTTTAATCTTTTTCCTGTGTGGAGTGACATCTTGTGTTGAAATCTTGCATAAATGGAAAGGCCTAAGAACAAGTAGACTAGGAGATGAAAAAATATCTGGTGGATTCAGGGAAATTCCATCATGCTGAATAAAAAGTCATCGAAGATTTACACAATGGGTGTACAATTATACTTCATATTTTCAGTAACTTAGAGTACAATCCGTGGTGCTATAAATAAATATGGATTAAACTGATGGAATCATTCTGGATCCGGATAAGCTAGAGGCTCATTGAATTCTTTAACCACTAAACTTTATTATTTCAAGCAATCTAGACAGAAACATTTCTGAAATGTAAGATATGATTCCTTGCTTTAAAAAACAAAATAGGCAGTGGTAGAATCCTCGCTCGCCTTCCATGT
Organism: Myrmecophaga tridactyla; assembly: GCA_004026745.1. NCBI lineage: Eukaryota > Metazoa > Chordata > Mammalia > Pilosa > Myrmecophagidae > Myrmecophaga > Myrmecophaga tridactyla. The sequence continues at coordinate 17,891 of PVIY010035978.1, forward strand.
GGGAGACCCAGGTTTGATTCCCAGACTGTGCAACCCCCCCACCAAAAAAAACAAAAAACAAAATACAGGGAACATCGTTTAACTTTGTCTAAGTTATAGATATCCTCGATTACTGTCCCACGTTATCCCGAGAGTCTAAATTGCTTGCCTTTGTGTCCAGTGGGCTCATGGTGACTTGTATTTTGAACTTGTGTGCAATGTTCCATCAGGTTCCTGCTCTGTCCCTTGCTGGAACATGGCTGTCTTCTGACACTCCTGTCCAAAGCTGCGCCCACACTCCCCTTTCTTCTTCGCTATGGCCTCCACCCAAGCAGTGACTTTGGCTGAGGAGGGCTGGGGTTAGGGTGGAGCAAGCCAGGCACCAGGCACAACCTGTAAGCAGGGGTTGGCCCCGCGCTTGCAGGAGCCTGGGAGAGAACTCCCACCGTGGGTGGAGGAAGGGCCCGGGGCCCTCCGAGTCAAGCCTGGCGCGCTCAGTGCTTGCTGCTTGAGAAGCATTGCCTTTGCTGTGCTGAAACTGCAGCTGTTCTCTGGGTAAGAAGGTTGCTGGATAGCTGGATTCCAAACAGCGGAGGCGACACCGGATAGTATTGCTTTTGTCTCTGTTATTGTGCATGTAGAAGAGATCTTGCCCCCAGAATCAATCTATGATTTTTATTTTGACCATTTCTTTTATTTTACTTTCAACTTTCCATCAAGGTTGCAAGTTTTTTCCAAACGAAGCACATGACATGAGTTTATTAAAAAAAAAAAAAGCACCCACACAAACTAATTTTTGAAGAAGATTTGCAGCAAGTTAATAAGTTCCTAAACCAGCAGTTGTCAAACATTTTTGGTCTCGGGGCCACTCGCATTCTTAATAGTTGTTGAGGACTTTAAAGAGTATTTGTTTATGTGGGTTATAGCAATCAATATTTATTGATATTATATTCGTGTGATTTATCAATATCATCAATATTTTATCTACTATATGTATTAGAAATTAATACCGATAAATCTTTAAAATACAAGAATAAATAAGTACATGATCTATTAGCTGGCAGAGTGATTATGTCATCACATAGCAGCTACCCTCTGGAAAACTCAACATGTATTTATGAGAGAATGTGAGTGAAAAAGGTAAATAATACCTTGGTATTATTATGGAAATACTTTTGGCCTCACAGTATTCCTGAAAAGGTCTCAGGGACTCTTGGGGATCCCAGACCATATTTTGAGAACTAATATTATAAACCAATTTAAGGTTGCCTCTAAAACACATGTAGCTTTTTAAAACCCCAAGATATAAAATATCTGGCCCCATGGCTGTAATGAATAGAGCAGGTGACATGATAACATTTTCCTACCTAATGTTTAGGTAGGAAAACATTAAACCAAACATTCATTTAAGTTCAAATTCTATATCTTTGGTGCCTGGCAATAAAAATGTCCGTGCTTGCTGACATATATCAGCAAGTGTTAATATAATCAGCACTTCTCCAAGAGTATGCCCGTCCTCACGCCAACGCTATTGCATATTAAAGCGGTCTCCATTGTGCCATTGGACAGGCACCTGAGGCCCAGGTGAAGCCTGTGCTCTGAGCCAGATGCCGAATCACCAGGGGCGCACTGCCAGCGTCCACTACAAATTTAATAGAAAAGACAGAGCCTGTGCTGTAGCCCCACAAGGGACTAAACAGGAGTTGGCCAGGTAGAGCCTCATGATCTTTTCAATACATAAAGCACTCACACACTCAACTTCAAATCTGGAACCTGACTCCCAGAATAAGGAGCGACCACTAGCAGCAACACTTTTCTCCTGCACCCCAAATCAGCAGGTGATGCATGTAGAAAATTCATTTCTCAAAAAAAGATGTGTAGCAAAAAGAAAGCCACAAAAAAGACTATTGTTCCATCACCCGATGATAACAACCATTATTATATGACTTGCTGACTTTTCTATGCCTGTATGATGTATGTGTAGAATGTAATTATGCTCTTTATACCATTGAAAGTCAAAATTAAATTGCACATTACGGCCCATGAACACTTTTTGAGTATGTCAATGCCTTGTTTGAGACCGCGAGTTGATGGGGAGACAGCTGGGTGGTTTGCATCATTAGACAAATGATGAAGGCAGCAAATACAGACAAATACAAATAGGGAGAAGCAGGTTAATGCCTTCAGACTTAAGTTTTATTTCCTCCCCCTTTAAGTTACCATGAAACCCTTGACCATGCAAACCAGGGAGAGAGCCAGCTGTTCAGAGAGTTAGGGGCCGAGCCTTGCGGCGCAATGGCCACGTGTGGCGCTGTCAATGGCCACACCTGCGCTGCCCACAGTAGGTGGCCATAGGGAAAAGCCACCATGGACAGGTCAGGTCCTCTGAAAGCATTCCAGTGTGGCCGAGGGAGAGGTCTCTGTCTGTGAGTTAGAAATCATCAAAGAAAAGTTCGTCTTGGGGAGGAAGCAGCTCGTTTCAGTTGCTGGTTCAGAATCCAGTTAAATTGTATGCCGTCCATTTAAATATTTCCTGGGGCTCATTTTCCCAAAGACTCTCTTGGTGTCTTCGTTTTATTCAACAAAATTAAAAAATAGCAACTTCTACACTCATGCTTCTTTAGTCCATCCTCTTGGGATGCTTTCTAAGAGACAGTAAGGGGTGGGGAAAGGAACAAAAAGCCAACTTTATTCACCTGGAAGAAAAGTCCCATGGAATGCCCTTGGGCTTTTAAATAAGTAGAAGTGCCTTACCTCAACAAACACCCACCTGCTTGCTTAAGATTTAGGGAGTTTACCCAGGGCAGGTGCTTCCTGACAGTGGTACACAGGTGGTGCGGCTGATGACAGAGCTGGCATGGTGGCGGTGGGGTTTATTCGCTGGGGACCTCGTGGGACAGGCACCACGACTCGAGTTGCTTTGCTGCTTCCCACCCATCTTCAGAGTGGGGGAGGGATTCCTTAGAGCGGCAGGGATGTGTCCTAACTGAGAGCCAGGACTCTACCCCGAGTTGTTCTCCGGCTCTAGTAGAGACACGGAAGGTGTAAGCTTATTGTGTCGCTGGAGAGAGACGTAGTGTTCCCCGGGGACGCAGCCCCTCGCCGTGCTGCCCACGCCGGGCCAGCGGACGGAGCGCGCGCTCTGGGCAGCAAGGAGAAGGGACGTCTGTGTGAGCAGGGACAGCGTCCAGTCAACTCTATTTGTGGGGCACTTGCTGTGTGGGATTTGAGAAGGAGGAGGGACAGGCGCCCTGTCCTCAGGAGACTTGTGATCAAAGGGGAAGAAAAGTCCCCATCTGCTGAAAACCCGCGAGCGTTCACAGAGGCACTGCAAAGGGGAGGGAACCAGTGACGCCGAGGGCGCGGTCTGAGCCTTGTTACTCAGACTGCAGTCCCAGGACCCTTGCCTGGAGGGGTGGGTGGGTGGATGGGTGGGCCTCCTCTGCGGACGCGTTACAAGCGCAGAATCCCACGCCTGCCCCAGACCTCAGAGCCAGCCTTCAGTTTAACCAGACGCCCGCGCCCTGGCTCCCGGCAGTGTGAGCAGCCCGAGAGGGTCCACGAGGCGGGGGGCTTGAATGTTTTGAGAGAGGCTTGGTTGAGTGACTAAACCAATGCAGCGAGGGGCAGGCCATTCCCCTGTCAGCAGCGTCTCAACCGCAGGGGTCCCGTCTTAGCCACGTTTGAAACCCCCCAGCCCTTGGGAAATTCCTGAAGGGCGCTCAGTGAATTCTGGTTGCAGGATTGTCCTGCACAGGGTCCCCACTCAGCGGTGCCTCGGAGATTGCTGTCAATGAATTAGTGCTGTAAAGGCAGCCGACTGGATTTGGGGAAGATGCAAATGACTTTTAGAAGCTTGATAAGAATCTCTCATCAGAGACAGAGGCGTGCGTTTGAATAAGACAGGTGCTTGAGCATTTCCTACTGTGCCAGGGACACCTGGAACCAGGGACACCTGGAGGCTGCCACTCACCAGGAACAGAGCGTTTTCGCTCTGAATCCTGCTCTGCGTGACTTTCACCACTCCCGGTCCCCCATCTCTCCAGGGTTTGGACACCTGGAATTCTTCGTTTTAAATGCCCTGAAAACTATTGAGAGCTCATTTCTCTTTCTGTTCCACCACGAGTCTTTTTATTTTTCTTCTCTTTCTTTCTTTCTTCCTTCCTTTCTTTCTCTTCCTTTTTCTTTCTTCCTTCCATCCTTCCTTTTTCTCTTTCATTACTTTATTTATTCACTCACTCATTCATGTACCTATTTATCTATCTATCAAATTCTGTAATGATATATCAGTTTCACTGAAATCAATTACGATTACCCTTACAAAGCAGTGGTGTGAGGGGCTGGCCTCCTCTATCCCATCCCCAGAAGCTTCCAGTCTCTACCCCAATTCCAAAGCTGCTCTGACATGATGAGGCCCACGGTCTAGAGAGAGGCCAGGCACTCAGCCGGCAGCCCCTGGAAAGGCCTGAGTGCCACGCTCCCAGGCCTGTCACAGGGAAAATCATAATAATGATGATAATCAGGAATACAGCAGTGTTCACCACGTCCTCCCATGCGAACCCATTTGTTCCCACCAGCATCCCTCAAGGTGGGTCGTTACTGCCTCCATTTCACTGAGGGACAAGCCGAGGCACGCCGTTCCTACAGATAGGGCCTCGTCCTTGTGTCCCTGAGAACAAGAACGCGGACCTCAGTGGGGAAACACAGTCATAGCTCTCGGAAAGATGCACCTGCCGGCTTCGTGTGCCTCCGTCGGCCTGAGCTGCTGGGAGGGGACATGCAGGGTGACCTCCAGTCAGGTGCGAAGCTTAGGTCCACCCTCCGTGGCCTGTGGGACCCCTGGACCCTCAGTGCCCAGCTGCAAAGTGGGGTAATTACACGGCAGACTTCACGGCACTGTAAGGCTTATCGAACTTACTGTAAACCAGGTCCTAGCACACCTTCGGTGCCAATAAGTAGTGATCATTCATTTATTCCTCCGCTAGCTATAAAGTAGTGAGATTTCTGTGATTTTAAGAAGTTCTGGCTCTGCCTACTTATGAGGCAGGCGTGTGTTTTCCTACAGCCATCGAAACATGTGCTAGCATTATTGTCTTATAAGGTTCCTGTATTTCTGACTGTCTGATACGGTTGGCTGTTAAAAACCATCGTCCCGGGATTAAGCCCTTCAAATTACCCTTTTGGTTCGATGTCATCCCTGTCATGTAGAACAGTGGAAATGGAGAACTCACATCCAGGGCACATTGACAGTTTCAGTGTCCAAGACAATTCGCTTTTATTTATTTGACTAGAAAATTCATCCTTGGCCTTACTGCCAAAATAGGATTTTATGCGACCACAGCTTCCCTTACAGAATGGGCCTTCTTTTACATAGATGCTAAGGAAGTACAGTCAATTTAGAAGTTCATACACAATCACCAAAGAAGTCCTTCTTAATTCTTTTTTATCAATTATGTTATGCATGTAATGTCTTTTAAGCAATGAGATAGCAGAGAGATAGGAATAAAATATCCCCATCCCTATTTAGTTGGGAGGAAAAAACAAATATATATATTACACAGGCATAGTTTGTTTTATTGCACTTCACGGATACTGTGCTGTTCACAAATTGAAGGTTTGTGGCAACCCTGCGTGCAGCAAGTTTTGGCTCCATTTTCCCAACCCTGTGTGCTCACATTGTGTCTCACATTTTAGAGGTCTGTACATTGGTTTTTAGACATATCACACACTTAGGTTGTGGTATAGTGTGAACGTAACTTTTATCGCACTGGGAAACCAAAAAGTTCATGTGACTCGTTTTATGGCAATTTCCGCTTTATTGCTGTGGTCTGGGACGGAGCCCTTGATACCTGCCCGGGCACCTGTGTGCCCTGAAACGACTGGAAAATGGTCACATCATAGCGACTAGTGTATCACGCTGATGTTCAGGAGGCCGAGAGAATAAGGGAGAGGGGCAGAGAGGAGTAGTCGCCTCTGAGGGTCTTGAGATGATGAGATGGAAAGGATTGTCAGAGGCCAACGGTGCTTCTATTTATGGCTCACTACAGAGCCCCGTGTACCTGCCAGGAACTGTGCCATGCACTTTACCAAAGGTTAGCGCCCTAGGAAGTCACCTGTTTTATTATCCTTACTTTACAGATGAGGAAACTGAGGCTGATAGAGAGTAAGGAATAGCCCAAGATTACCCAATCATAGGTGTAGAGTCAGGGTTCAATCCCAGGTCTGCTCGACTGGAACTCATGTAGAGAAAAAGCAGGAAGTCCCTTGGGAGGAAAAGCCTCACCTCTCTCGGATGCAGCATGTGGAAGGTGAACAGAGAAACCCCCTCGCGAGTGGAGGGGCAAGTGGCAGAAACAAAGGAGGGAGGAAGAACCAAATAGGCAGGGACTCCTCAGGGAGAACAATGGCAGGAGACAAGTGGGAGAAATAATTCCTGCAGCTGCTGCACACTGAGCCGCAGGGCGGGACAACTTGTGTGCAGAGGGAGCCAAGAAGGGGTCCTCACAGCCCCCGGCACCACGTGACAGCGTCCAGTCCAGGTGGCAGGTGGCTTCTCCCTCGCCGCCTGCGGATGTCCACGTGCTGCCACAGCTCCCCCAGACCCAAGAGGCCGCTCTTAGATGTGCGTTTCCGCACCCCGACCTCTGAAGATAAATGCCTTGACTGAGGTTTGATTTGCGGGTGGCCCCGGGATCCTCGGCTCGGGTGGCGCAGACACGGAAGCATCTCTGTCCACGCCGGCCGCGGCGCAGCTGCGCTTTCACTCCATCTGCAAACTACATCCCGGCGGGTGGGATGTGCCTGTAACACGAAACCTGCCGGCCCTTGACGCTTCATCTAATAATCAAGAGCCAATCACCTCCTCTAGGCGCTTTCTCCCGCCCTGGAGGAGAGCCGCGGGGTCACGAGTGTCGCCGATTCCCTGCGTGGATGTTCTGCGCATCCACGGGGGTCCCTGGGGGAAAGTCCACGCGCTCTGTGGTCACCGGGCCTGCCTTTGGCCGCTGGGAAATCGGTTTTCTCCAGCAGCGTCACAGCCTGACTGCGGCACCCACTGGGCCCCAAAGCCCAGGTGCCACGGGCATTGCGCTGAAATTCAGTCAGGCCTCCACAGCAGAACTTCGGACATTTTGGGATCTGGGAGACGCGAAGGTGGAAACCTACTGCAGGCATCTGCGCTGCAGGAAACAGCCAGGACGGGGTTGATTCTGTTCCCCACGCAGCAGCCAGCGGCTCGCCTTAAAGTAACAGGCACCCCCGGAGCCGGCGGCGCTGCTTCCTCACCCTGAAAGCATCTCTGGGGGCGCCCCTTCCACGCTAGAGCGAGGGGGTCTCGCTGGCTGCGAGGTGCGGGCCGAGGTGCTTTCCACACTCCCATTTCACCCCCGGAGCGGGTGGCAGTGCGCCCGCTTCCCCGAGGGGGGGCCGCCTCAGCCCCGGCCGACACCTGCCCGCTGCCCCGGGACTGACACGCTGGGACGCGGTGAATCCCCGTTTCACCTGCGCGTCTCGTCACAGCGCTAGGCCAGCTCCGGGAAATCCGTGGGGTGCCATTTCGCTCTGCCCCTCACACCACACAGGAGAAGAGCAGCCAGTCCGAGCCTCCTGACGGCCCAGGTGGGCGCTTCCCTGCCGCGGTGCCGCACAGGTGAGGCCGCGGTGGCCCAGGTGGGCGCTTCCCCGCCGCGGTGCCGCACAGGTGAGGCCGCGGTGGCCCAGGTGGGCGCTTCCCCGCCGCGGTGCCGCACAGGTGAGGCCGCGGTGGCCCAGGTGGGCGCTTCCCCGCCGCGGTGCCGCACAGGTGAGGCTGCGGTGGCCCAGGTGGGCGCTTCCCCGCCGCGGTGGCCGCACAAGGTGAGGCGCGGTGGCCCAGGTGGGAGCTTCCCTGCTGCGGTGGCCGCACAGGTTGAGGGCGCCGTGGCCTGGAGGGCAGCCCAGGCTGCGGAAGGAGCTGTACTCTGGG
>PVIY010035979.1:0-25793 GCA_004026745.1 Myrmecophaga tridactyla
TTTGACTGGGTACAGAATTCTTGGCTGGAAGTGTTTCTTTTTCAGGATCTTGACCATATCATACCACTGCCCTCTCACCTCCAGTGAGTAGTGCTAGTTGAGTAGTCTTATTTGGTTTCCTCTGTATGTAGTAGATTGTATTTCTCTTGCTGCTTTCAGGATTTTCTGCTTCTCTTCAACATTTGACAGACTGATTAGTATGTGCCTTGGGGAAGACCTGTTTGGATTTATTCTGTTTGGAGTTCTTTGGGTTTCTTTGACTTGTATATTTATGTCATTTATGAGGGTTGGGAAGTTTTCCCCCATTATATCATCAATTTCTCTTCCTAGCCCTTTACTCCTCTCTTCTCCTTCTGGGATGCCAGCCATTCTTATATTTGTGCACTTTGGTTTGTCTGTCATTTGCCTGAATTCCCATTCAGTTTTTTAAATCTTTTCTGCCATTTGCTGTTTTGAGTCTTCTAAGACAATTATCCTGTCCTGTATATCACTTATTCTTTCTTCTGTCTCTTCAAATTTCATGTTGTGTGCCTCTAGTATGTTTTTTATTTGGTCAAGAGAGTCTTTAATTTCTGCTATTTTTGTATTTATTCTCTCAAAATCCTCTTTGTGCTCTGTGTGATTTCTGCTATTTTTCTATTCTTCCAAAATCCTCTTTGTGCTCTTCTACTGTCTTCCTGATCTCCTTTATGTCATTTGCTGCCCCACTTCTTATTTTATTAAGTAAAATTGTATGAACATCTTTGATTAGTTGTTCCAATGTGTGGGTCTCCTCTGGTGTTTTAATTTGGTCATTAGGCAGGGCTATGTCTGTCTGCATTGTGATATGCTTAGTGATCTTCTGCTGTCTTCATCACATGTAAATATCTTGATTGATTTACTTTAGGAGTTGATTTCTTTCAGTAGTCAAAGGCCTTATGTTTGCAGGATGGTTGTACTGCAGGGAGCAGGGCACAGGGTGGGCACTCAGTATGGTGATTTGTTGCAGGGCAGGTATAGGCGCAGGTTGGGGACGTTACACTGATGCTTGTGAACATGGGTGCCCAGTGGCCAGGGAGGATGTAGGTGTGCGGGTGCACCGATCTGGGGGACGTAACCCTTGTGTGCACTGGTCTAAGGCACAGGGCCCTTTGTGAGCCATATATAGAGCTATGGCAGCAGATCAGCATTATGTCTTCATGGATTTGGATCATATGTGACCCGGCTGCACAGGTCAGCACTTTCTCAGAACTGAGAAATATGGCTGAGGACCATGTGTATGCGCTATTCTAGGACTGCTGTAGAGTGCAGTCCCAGAGTTGAATGACATGATTGGGGGCCCATGTGCATACGTGGGTCTGGGATTGCTGTAAATGGATGCTCAGATCTCAAGTGGGGCGGAGTGAGGCTGTGTGACACTATATGGTAGGGAGGGCAGGGATAGCCTAGGTATGGAGGTTGGTGCCCGCAGTCTTTATGTGCTGGCAGCAGCCTGCAGGGAACAGGGAAGGGGAGGTAGTGTTTGGGAGGTATGCAGGAGAGGTGGTTTGAGCTGCACTTGGGGTGGGCATGGGGTGCAGGTACATGCACTGGGGGCTGTTGGGATGGAGGTGTCTGATGTACAGGAAATGGGAGCTGGTGATGAGGTTCAGGTGCCTGGGGTATGGGGTGAGTCGCTGGTCACGGGGCTACGCTTGTGAGGGTAGCCCACCCAAGGAATGCAGCCTGGCTTACTTCCTAGTCCCGGGCTCCTGTCCTTGCACTTCCATGGGCTCCACACCTCCACGCCAGGCTCCAGCTTTCTGCCTCTCAGTTCCTTGGCCTCTGCAATCAGGGCTGTCACATGTGGTACAGAAGGCTTTCTCAGATCAGCTACACTCCTGAATCACCACCCCAGTCGCCCTCCTGTCCCTTTTCTAACTTTTCTGTGGAGCAGGGCTAAGCTCAAGCTCGTCTATTCGGCCATCTTCCCAGAAGTCCCTCAGGATTGTCTTTAATAGTCTTATAATTGGGTAAAAGCTAAAGTCATTTTTTAAGTAATTCAATTTTCTTTAAGTGAGCCTCATTCTCTTTTCTTCCATCTGGTGACTTATACGTCAAACTCACCTTTCTTATTCTACTACCCATTAACAGATCAAGCATAAAGTCCTCTGTTATACTTTTTGATGAGGATCAGCAATATTTTTCTAAAAAAGGGCCAGACAGGAAATGTGTTTGATTGGTAGGCCATATGGTCTTGACCTACCATTGTAGTATAAAGGCAGTCGTTGACAAATGTATAAATGAATAAATGGCTCTGTTCCAGCAAAATTTTATTAAATATAAGTAGGCAGCAGGCTATAGTTTATCAACTTCTGATCACACCAGCAAGAACTGCTTCATACTTAAGTGTTAATTTGATTTGATGCCTTTAGAATTTAAATTGTGCCTTACTTGTCTAAAACCAGAATTTGGGTGATGATATTTGGCTATCACCTGCCCTCTAGTCTTTGGACCCCTCTTCACTAAAGGCTGGCCAGACTGAATAACCCCTGAATGTTCCAGACTAGAATCAAACTCCAGACCCCTCTTGATTTGTATATGTACCTCCTTTGGTTAGAATAGAATTCAAAGCAGCTTCTAGGGTAGGAGGGGGTACTCTTCATGTTCCCTACCTGTGTAATTATTCTAGGACTGTGAATTATACTGCTGTGCTGTGTTGGTTATTTGTTTTTACTTGATAAAGGATGACAGACACTTTAGCAATTGGTTAGGATAATCCCTATCCCTTACCCCCACCCTCCACCCTCCACTCAGAGTGATTCATTCATTCGAGCAGTACTTTTTGTTTTTTATGTTTTGGTAGACAATTCCCATCTGAAAATAAAATCTTCAAGGGAAAAGCACATGCTCTAATCATAAGACTTGAGAAGACTTATAAATCGCTGGTGTTAAAATGTGACCTTACAGGTTTCAGTTCAATCGCCCATAGAAGATAGAAAGTCCTCCTAGGTTTCTGTTTTGTAGCCATTCATGCACTGCCTGCCTACTGCAGAACAGCTGGCCCCTTGTCAGAAGCCTTGACCAGTAGTCTTAACAGACAAAGAGCTGTATATGTTACTGGGGTAAACTGCTGAGGCTATATGAGAGTACAGTGCTCGAAAAAGCATCTCACAAAGAATCAAGAATGATCTTGGTTTGCTAAAGCTGGCAGAATGCAATATACCAGATATGGGTTGACTTTTGTTTATTTTTTTTTAAACTTTTTTTTAAAACTTTTTTTTATTGTATAATATAACATGTATACAAAGCAAAGAAAGAAAAAAGCAATCGTTTTCAGAGCACTCTTCAACAGGTAGTTACAGGACAGATCCCAGAGTTTGTCATGGGCTACCATATCATCCTCTCAGATTTTTCATTCTAGCTGCTCCAAAATATAGGAGGCTAGAAGGAATAAATATTTTTTATCATTACAATGGATTTTTTTTGTGAAAAATAATATATATACAAAAAGATTAAACTTCAAAGCACAGCACAACAATGAGTTGTAGAACAGATTTCAGAGTTTGGTGTGGGTTACAATTCCACAATTTTCAGTTTTTACTTATAGCTGCTCTAAGATACTGGAGACTAAAAGATATACCAATTTAATGATTCAGCAATCGTATCTATTTGTTAAACCCTACCTTCTCTGTATAAGTCCACCATCACCTTTGATCTTTCTATCTCACTCCTTAGGGGTATTTGGGCTATGCCCATTCTAACTTTTTCAATGTTGAAAGGGGCTGTCAGTAATAAGGGAGATGGAAATAGCTGATATTCTGGGGAGGCTGGACCCTCTAGGTTTCAGGACTTATCTGGTACAAGGACCTATCTGGAAGTTGTAGGTTTCTGGAGTTACCCTAGTACATGGAACTTTTGTAGAATCTTATATATTACCCTAGGTGTTCTGTAGGATTGGCTGGAATGGTTTTGGTTGGGGTTTGGCAAGTCATCATAGGTAACAATGTCTAACTGAAGCTTGTGTAAGAGTGACCCTCAGAGTAGCCTCTCAACTCAATTTGAACTCTCTCAGCCACTGATACTTTATTAGTTACACTTCTTTCCCCCCTTTTGGTCAGAATGGCATTGTTGATCCCATGGTGCCAAGGCCAGACTTATCCCTGGGGGTCATCTCCCATACCACCAGGGAGACTTACACCCCTGGATATCATGCCCCACATAGGAGGAGGGCAGTGATTTCACTTGCAGAATTGGACTTAGGGAGAGTGAGGCCACATCTGAGCAATGAAAGAAGTCCTCCAGTAATAACTCTTAGGCGTGCCTATAGGCAGGCAAAGCTTCTCTGCTGCCTATATAAGCTTCACAAGAGTAAGCCTCAAGATCAAGGGTTTGACCTATTGATTTGGGTGTCCCTAATGTTTATCCTCATGGTAAAGTTTAATAATTCCATATTTTTTTCTCCCATCCCTCAAAGGACTCTGCCAATATTTTTTTATTATCTGCTTAAAATATTCTAGGATGTATCCAGGCATTATATTAAGCTATACAGGATTAAAGGCCCTCATTCTTATTCTGGGCTCCCTGTGTTTGGGTTGACTTTTATAAAGGGAATTTATTAAGTTGCAAGTTTACAGTTCTGAGGCTGTGAAAATCTCCAAATTAAGGCACCAACAAGAGATTAACTTTATTCAGGACAGGTTGATGCCATCTAAAACACCTCTGTCTGCTGGAAAGACAAATGACTGGCATCTGCTGGTCCCTTGCTCCTGGGCTCCATTGCCTCTATTCCCTGTAGGATTTCCTCACTTGGCTTCTCCAGGGCTGGGTTTCATCTCTTGGCTGCCCTTGGCGCTCTCTCCAGATTCTAGCTTGCTTGGCATCACATGGGAAGCACATGGCAACATCTGCTGGGCTCTGCATTTCCAAACTTCTGGGTCTTGTGTTGGCTCTGTCACTTCTGCTCTCCAAAATGTTTCTTCAAAATGTTTCCCCTTTTAAAGAACTCTAATAAACTAATCAAGACTCAACTTGAGTGGCTAGAGTCACATATCCATCTTATCAAAGGCCACACCCATAACTGGGTGTGTAATTTCTCCATAGAAGCAATCCAGTCAAGGTTTTCCACCCTAAACAATAGGTCTGGCCCCACAAGATTGGATCAGGATTAAAACATGACTTCTTTGGGATCAATAATAGTTTCAAACTGGCACAGTCAGATAAGTCATAGTGTTTCTATGTTCACTGTTTAAGTAAAATTGATTTGATTTGATCTATTCTTTTTTTAATTATAGTTTTAGTTTTGAGGTTATTGTACATTTGAATGTGCTCTAAGAGAGCTTTTAGCCCTCTAATTTATACTTTAAATTTCCCATTTTATCTTTTTTTTTTTTTGACGGGCAGGCACCTCCATTTTATCTCTTCTTATACTCACTTTAATCTAGGGAGATTTCTACCTAAACATTTCATAAGTTTTTTCTTTAAATAATATTAAACTTTACAGAGAACAAATAGAAATTATTTAAGATTTTTCTTAATTGAAAAAGCTCAGAGGACATACAACTTTGGGGTAAGTTTATAAGAAAAGTTTGCAGGTTTTAAAATTCTCTCATTCATGGTGTCTTTCAAGAAATAAAGGCTTTATCTTATCACAGTGTCAGATTAAGTTAGGTTGACAATATTAGTTAAATGTAATTAATAGTATATAACCCACTTAATTTTCAGTAACGTATTCCAGTTTTATATAATGAGGGAGATAATACATTAGCTTTTCTCTCTAAATATTTTCATTTGAAAAAGATTTTCTGGACAGAAATAAACTAAAAGAAAAAAAAAACGCAGAAAGTAGTCTACTTATCTTTAAAGCAGAAAATTACTGCACAGGCATTTCTAAGTTTCTCAAAAATCTCTATACTGAAAAATAAAACAAGTTAGGGAATGACTGAATAAAAGAATGCCAGACTTAGTAGCAGCAGTCCTGGAAACCCACCGGTGTCCTGTGAACTATGTATTTGACCACATCAGGAGGATATTTGTGCCATTGTGTGAGAATAATAATGGAAGTGGAATACTGTATCTAAAATGACCAAAGTAAACTTTATACTCTGTTTTTCAAACGTAGTTTAAAACCAGAAAAAATCTTTTACTGCTTCTGCTCAGAAGAGAATGTTCAGTTAACTATTATGAACTCTTTTTACCTTTTCAATAAGGAGATCTTAAGAATTGGTTGCATTTTTCTGAAATCACATCTGTGGAGGAAAGAAAATACAGCTAGATGAAAATATTGGTATAAGGAAACTGGCACTGGACAGATGCTTGCAAGTGGTCCTGAGTCTGTGCAAAGGGTAAATAACTGGTTGATCTGAAGAATAGGCATTTGAAGAATGGGATGTGGGAGCTTGATGACATACCAAACTTTAGAAGAGATCAAGAAGGGCCAGCTTCTTGGTAGTGTTGAAATCGCACAGACATCAGAGAATGTACTGATGGACAGGACAGCAAAGAGAGAATACCCAGGTGTTTAAATGAGTGAAAAGAACTTGTAATGGAGGCTACTTCAGACTTCAGATAATAGAAAACTGAAAAATGGCTTAAACAGTAAACATATTTAATGATCTCATCAGACAAAAAAATTGGTGTGCATGGTGTGTCCAGGCCTACATAGTGGTGGGACGGTGATGCCAGAGAGCCTTTCCTCCCATTCTGCTACCCCAGCATCCCATCCTCAAAGGGATTGCAAGGATTGTTTTTTGTTGAAGTGATTGCTTTTTAGTCATAAGCCCCTCCTCCCCATCTCCCAGGAGCAGAAATCTTTTTCCAGAAAATTTTCTCAGGAGAGTGCAGGGTCCTCTTAGTTAGGATTGCATTACATGACCTTATACCATTTGCAGGAGAAGCTCGGAATACAGATATTCAACCTCTGTAGTGGGAGGTAGACTTTGCTGGCAAGGAAGAACCAGTGGGAGGCTTTGTCATCCTTTTAACAATCCCTTAAGGTGTAAAGAGTATTTGACACACACACACACACTCACACACACTTTACTTTTCTCCCTTTTTTCTTTTTGTAAACAGCAAGAAAACTAAAGCTAACAAAAGTTAACTTCCAAGGCAGCTACTATGCAGTAGAACTGGAATTCACATCTAAGTTTATCTGATTCCAAAGTCCAGTCTCAGCTGTTAAAATGAGCCAAAGAAAGGTGTTTGACCCAAGTATTAATTAAATTTTTTTTATTACTTAAACATTTAAACAATGCTTACTGGCACTGTTGTAAGTGTTTTCAGATATTTACTCATTGACTCTTTGCAATAGTTGTGATGTTGATGAAAGGAAATACTATTTCCATTTTATAGATTAAGAAACTGGGGCACGGAGAGGTTCAGTAAATTGTTTGAGCTCATATAGCTAGTAGGTGACAGAGCTAGGATTCAAACCTGGGTTGTCTGGCTCCAGGGCCCATGTTCTTTTTTTTTTCACATGGGCAGGCACTGGGAATCGAACCCTGGTCCTCTGGCATTGCAGGCAAGCATTCCTGCCTGCTGATCCACTGTGGCCCGCCCCCCATGTTCTTAACTACTACTATGTTGGGCTCTGATAGAAGATAAAACTCTAAAACTACCAGATGAGACTGTGCTATCCCGAACAACAGCGAACCATTTGTCAAGCTTAGCTGTGAAGTTGATAGCTGATTATAGTTGTAATGAGGGGAGCAATAGGTTTTAAAGTCAGTACTTTTATCTTGTCTGGGCTCTGGGGTCTTCATCTGGAAAATGGACCTAAGAAACCTTCTGTGGTTGATGGCCAGAATAAATGGTCTGCTTTTATGGGAATTTAGCACAGTAATTTACATACAGTGGCTATGTTTAGTGTGTAACTTTGGGTCAGAGGAGATGAGTAAGCAATTAGCACGGGCCTTGAAGCGGTGTGCAGAGAAGGGACTGAAATTATGCTGAGTGATTGTGCTGGCTTGAAAATACTATGTACCCCAGAAAAGCCGTGTTTTAATCCTGATTCAGTTATGTGGGAGCAAGCATTTCTTTTAATCCAGATTCAATATAGGTTGGAAACTTTTAATTAGATTATCTCAGTGGAGGTATGATACATCCAATTGTGGGTGTGCCTTTGATTAGATGGAGATGTGACTCCACCCATTCCAGTTGAGTCTGATTAGTTTCCTCTTTAAATGAGGAAACATTTTGGAGAGAGCTTAGACCCAACAGAATGAGGGAGCCAGCAGAAATTTCAGAGCAGAGTTGACACAGATGTCAACACTTGGAGAACAGAAACATGGATGTTTGGAGATACTTGAAGCCCAGCAGACATTGCCATGAGATGTTAAGCAAGCCAGAACCTAGAAAGAGCCAAGGGAAGCAAAAGATGAAAGGCAGCCCTGGAGAAGCAAAGTGAGGAACCCCCACAGGAACCAAAGCTGAAGGCACGGAGCCAAGAAGCAAGGGACCAGCAGACGCTAGCCACATGACTACCCGGCTGACAAAGGTGTTCCTGACCCATTGACCTTCCATGAATTAACGTATCTGTCCATGGATGCCTTATTTTAGGCATTTTTATAGGCTTAGAACTGTAAACTTGTAACTTATTAAATTATTTTTATAAAAGTCATTCCAATTCTGGTATATTGCATTCCAGTAGCTTACAAACTAAAACAGTGCTAGAATAGGGTCCCATGAATAGCCAGTACCATTGAGAGAAAAAGAGAGAGACAAAAGGAAACAGTGGTCACAACAGATGGTCTTTGGATTATGGATGATTTTCATCTGCCTGAAAGAACTGGGAGGACCTCATTAAAAAATCTAATTTGTCACCTTTTTTTTTTAACATTTAGAAAGAAATTTGTTTTATACTATTTTATTTCATATTTATATATTTCTTTGAGGCTGTAAAATTGTAGAGATGTTTGATGCATATAGTTTTTAACTCTTTTATTGTAAAATATATATACAAAGAAAAGAAAGAAAACGCAATAATTTTCAAAGTACACTTCAACAAGTAGTTACGGAACAGATTTCAGTTTATGGGTTACCAGTCTACCATTTCAGATTTTTCCTTCTACTGCTCCAAATGAGGCTAAAAGAAAAATCAGTATAGTGATTCAGCAGTCACACGCATTTGTTAAATCCTGTTTTCTCTGTTATAACTCCTCCTCTCCTTTGATTCTTCTCCCAGTCTATAGGGATCTTTGGGCAATGCCCATTCTGACTTTTTCATGTTGAGAAAGGATATTGATGACAAAGATAGGGGATTGCAATTAGTTGGTAGTCTTGGAGAGGCTGGTCCCTCTGGGTTTTGGGATTTATCTGGCCTAGGAACCCTCTGGAAGTTATATGTTCCAGGAAAATAGATTTAGTGCATGAAACTTTTTATAAAGTCTCAGTGAGAGTCCTACGTGTTCTTAATAGTTAACGGGAATGATGTTGGTTAGGGTTTAGCAAGCCATGGTAATTAGATATATTTAGCTGAAGCTTGAAAAAGAGTAGCCTCCAGAATAATAGCCTCTTGACAATCTCTCTTAGTACTGATGCCTTATTTTATTACACTTCTTTCCCCTCCATTGGTCAAGAAGGCATTGTCAATCCATGGTGCCAGGGCCATACTTATCCCTGGGAGTCATGTTCCACATTGCCAGGGAGATTTTCATCCCTGAATGTCATGTCTCATGTAGAGGGGAGAGTAATGATTTTTCTTGCAGAGTTGGACTTAAAGAGAGGCCAAATCTGAGGAACAAAAGAGGTTTCTTGGAAGCAGCTCTTAGTCCTCATAGGTAGTCTTAGCTTCACCACTATAGGTGATGCATATAAATATTTATTTCTGTTCTTTCATAGTTCTTTATTTTCTATTTTTTAACTAATGTATTTAAATAATTTATTAGTTGTATCTCCTAATCAGACAAAAAAATCTAGAAAATTTTGAACCTTTTTCAGATATAAGAGGAAATTTAGATATTTCTACAATACTTAAGTATCCCTTTTATGTTCTAGAGTTACATTGTTGCTTTTGTAATCTTTAGTTTTTATTTTTTATTGATGTATATTATATATTCACATGCATGTAATCAAGGTGATGCATATATTTTTAAACAATTATTTTTGCTAAATTTACCCCTTAAACCAATTTTCAGCAATCTCAAACAGCAACTTTTAATCAGTGTGTGCTTGTCTCCTGAAATACTGGTTAGCACTGCAAGGCTTCCCCATACACAACATTCTGGTACAGGTTCATGTGATGGATGTCTGTGCTCAAAAGTAAGCAAAATCATAGGAATATGCAGAAGTAAATTTCTCTTCTCTTGCACAGGAGACTGGTAGTATGTTAGCTGCTTGGAAAGGGTGGGACAAACAGAGCAAGAGGGTTAGGATAATTTTTTAAGGCCATTTCAGTCATTGTAAGTAAATTATCAAAATACAAACTACTTAGCAATAAGAAAAATTAACAGAAAAAATAAAAATAGCTCCAGTTGTCTCTCAGGCACCTATTTCTTAAAAATGCATTTGAAAACATTTTGAAGTTTGAAAATTTTAATATGTTTCAAATGGATTTATAACTTGAATTTACACATGGAAATTTATTTCATTTCATGAAGTATGTCATGTATTTTAGTACAGAGAAATTCCAAATAACATTTAATTAAGGAAAAAGTTTTAAGTGGCTACTAGAGCAGAAAAATAAAGAATTTTTTTGAGTAACATGAAGTTTTATAAAGCTTTAATGAGGGAGTTTTGCCATTCAGAAAAGCATCTTACCTCTCATGCAAATAGCCTTCTTTAATCAGTGCTGTTTCCACTTTAAATTCGTTCCTTCTCAGAATGATACCTCAGTAGTTACTGATGAAGTATTTGACTTGGCAGTTTTCATAGTAGCAAGGGTGTACTTGAGGCTAAATGTTCACGCTCAGTCAAAAATGGTAATGAAAAACCTAATATCCATTTACTTACCACATTCTTATCTGCCTTAAACTAGATTAGTAATACACAAAATCTTATGTTGCTCTTTGACATTTTTTTTTTATTATTTGTGCAAGTAGATTGCAACCAGCTAATGCCTCTGACATTCAAGTAAAGGATGAATTCATTTAATATTTATTGAGCACCAGTAGAGTTCTTGGAATTCTAGTAAATACCAAAAAATGCTGTTTTGTGTGTATATACTGCTGCAAGTTGGAAGTGGGGTTGCAGTCTGAATGTAGAAGACAGAATTATCACTGGGTGAAGAAATGGGATTATGACAAAGAATTGGTTATGAGAATTCAGTTTGAAATTTGGAGTAATACTAAAATTCCCAATTTAAATTTTATTATCTTCAATTCAGAAGTTAATTTTCCTATTGCTGATAGCCACAGGAAAAGCAAATATAATTTATACTGTACTGCATACTTATTTCAAGTTAAATCTAATGTTATGGAAGTACTCCATAGAGTGAATAGTAGTTAAAAAGATAGAAGGCTGTCCAGATAAACACAGATATTTATGCTCACTTTTATATAGAATCTTATGATTTAAAACCCATCTGCTTCTTATCATTGAACAGGCAGCTTTGGAGTACCTTTCAGGTACTACGATAGGAAACTTAAAACATATCTGTAGGACAGTAAGATGTGGCTCTGCCCTGCAAAGCAGCAGTTTCAGGTTAGTGGAGGAGACTGTATGTGGGTAGTAGCCATGTGTGGTGCCGTAGCAGCAGTGATGCACCAAGCTGTGGACATAGTGACTCTGGAGGGCCATTTTTAATTTAGAGAGATAATTCTAGCCTCATTGTAGTTGATGAACCTAAGAGAGGAAGCTCCCGTGGAGGGATTCCATTCAGGAAGCAGTCATAATATCCTAGGCAAACAGTGGTGTGGAAGCTGTGGCTGTGAAAGACAAAGGAGGAGACAGCAAAGGATATCAATAGCAGTGGCCATGGAGTCTTCCAGGAGAATATGGTCCTGATGCTACAAGGAGGAGGAGATTTTCGAGGAGGAAGATCAACTGGGGTTAAAAGTGGTTGTATTAGTTAGGGTTCTCTAGAGAAACAGAATCTATGGGAAACACTTGCAAATATAAAATTTATAAAAATGTCTCATGTGACCGTGGGAACGCAGAGTCCAAAATCCTCAGGGCAGGCTGTGAAGCCGATCATTCCGTTGGAGGGTCTGGATGAACTCAACAGGAGAGGCTCTCCAGCTGAAGCAGGAAGAGAGCCTGTCTCTTCTGAATCCTCCTTAAAAGGCTTCCAGTGATTAGATTAAGCATCACTCATTGCAGAAGACACTCCCCTTGGCTTATTACAAATGGAATCAGCTGTGGATGCAGCTGACGTGATCATGATTTAATTCTGTGAAATGTTCTCATTGCAACAGACAGGCCAGCACTTGCCCAACCACACAAACAGGTACCACCACTTGGCCAAGTTGACACATGAACCTGACCATGACAGTGGTGGTGGTAAAGTAGGGCAAGGACTGAAAAGGGAGAGGGATTTGTAACCAGGAGATTCGTACTTTTCAAAACAGTGTCATTATTTCAGTTTTTAAGAGGCCAGAGAGGCATATTTAAAGGCATGAAAACCCTGGCATGTTCAGGCAGTGTTGAGGAGTTGGATGTGATTAGGCTAGAGGGTAAAGAGAGTGGGAGGTGGGGGATGGTAAGGCATAAAAACTGGAATATAGATTGGGAGACACAGAAGGAAGGGGTTTGTGTTACAGTCCAAGGAGGGGACTTTGTAGGCATGTGGGAGGTAACAAGTCTTTAAGAGAATTTTGGTATTGAAGATCTTTACTGTAGAAAGAGAATCTGCCAGCAATATGAGGAGGAAGTCTGCAGAAAAAGGGCTGATGCCAGGAAGACTGGTTGGGAGGCAGCTGTACTATTTCCTCCTTGTGAGAAAGTATGAGGAATTGTACAAGGATTCTGGGTTGTGAAAATGGTGTATGGAGTAGAGAGGCCTGTAGCATTTTGGGCCACATTTGTCTAATCTAAGTGCATTCAGATACCATTAAAAAAATAAAATGGAAAGAATAAAGGCATTTGGACAGGCTGGCACTTTGCAGCCCCTGGATTAGAGGGACATTTGAGAGGTAAAGCCAGTAGGGCTGATCTAGCAAATGTGGGTGATGTGGCCTGCAGTCGAGATAGTGCTGGGTTTTATAGGCTCAGAAATCATCCATTCCCTCAGAAAGGAGCTCAGGCTGAGTACTATGCCTGGGCTGGATTAAAGCCAGCCCCTGCCCTCAGGGTTCTTTAGGGAGGTAGGGCAAAGGCCTAAACAAGTACTGTTTATGTTAACTATTTTTTTAGTTACATATGTGACCTTAAAGGGTATAAACAGTAAAATAGGACTTTAGTAATCAAACAATGTATGCTGTTTTACAGATTAGATAATATACCACTAGACGTTTAGTAGGATTTAGATTTGAAAGTGTAAGTAAGTAAATATTTTGAGTAGAGTATAATACGCTATTTAGAACAGTTTAAAATTTTGAAAGATGTGCAGTTTATAAAAGTAATGAAAACAGATCATTTGCCTATAGATGAACCTTATGGTACCTGGATACCCTGCTGTTCTATAAGCTAGATTGACATATCCTGTTAGTGGATTTAAATTACACTTGTATAATACAGTCATGTTTTCTACTATAAAGTGCCTCCTCATTCATATGATAGAATTAAACATGTTTATTTATTGAGGTTATTGCCCTAGTCCTAGCTCTGCAGTTTATGAGTTAAAGGACCACTAGCTTACATGTCATTTTTATTTTAGTTTCTTTACTGAAATGCTATAGATACCACAGAAGGTATCCTTTTGGTGTTCTTAATCTAGAATAGCGTTTATTTTTGAACTATCACTTCATTTCTGGTTCATATTTGTATGATGTATCATGTGCAGTGGTCCGAAAGATATAAAATATCTCTTTAAATAGGTCTAACATGAAGATAAGTGGTGCCATTTGAAAATGTTAGCAATGAAAAGAATTAACTTCATGAGTCTTATTAGAATTATTTTAATTGATAGTTCTGTCTTAGTTTAAGATTCTGTATATTATAAAAGAACAAAATGCACACATTCTTTGACTATTTCACCTTTAAATTGTCCACAGTGGTTAATATTAGATAAAAATGTATGTAACATGTACTTTAGTATTATTTACACAATTTCATACAGTTATCTTGTGATATCACTGAAAATGATTTGGAAAATAACTGCATTTGAGATCTCTGAAATTATTATTTTTTGGATTACACACTTTCATTTAAACAGTAAAAATATTTTATTGTGACCATTTATTCATATTAATGATAATTCTTTCTGATTCACTAAAGCTTCAACTGGCAGGACAATAAAAGATACCAATTTCTATACTTAAACTTTGAAAAACAGAAGAAACATGAGTTTATCGGGGTTGTGGTGGAAAAACTAAATAGGTGGTAAACCTTAGATTTGTCAAATATTGTGTGCAAGATATCTCACTCAATATTGAAGAGACTTTAAAGATGACTGATTTGCCTTTGAGGAATGTATGGTCTATAAGAAAGAGAAGTAAGCAAACAACTAGAAGATCTATTAAGATGTCAACCCCGAGATATTGGAGCTGTGATGCCAGAACTGTTACTTGGTTTTGACTACAGAAAACTAGCTGCATGAGGTGTTTTATTGTGTGGAACACTGTGCTTGCAAAATTCTCTCCACCGCTCACACTCTCCTCCCAACTCACTTCATAAATTCTGCAGTAACGTAAAAAAGGGATGAAAACTACAAATCTTAAAAAAAAAAAAAAATTTTTTTTGTGAATGGTAGGATAAGTAGGAAGCTGATATAAGATATTGGCACTCTCGGAATCCTTATCCTTGCACAACAGTGGTTCAGTACTGCCATCATTAAAGATGACTATGCTTGAAGAAAGAAAGGGTTTAGAGTTTTACAAATGCTTGCTTTAGAACCAGTTTAAATAGTATATGCTCGTGGGTTTTTTCCTACCCATTTTTTTTCTTTATTGTGGCTTTAAAACGAAACATTCCAGGTATTTTTAAATCATTGAAGTTTATTTAAAAGGTAGGTATAATGGTATGATGTGATCTCTAAAACACCCAAGCATGCATGTGTGTGCGCACACACATTTATGGAAAGGCATTTTTTTGTAAGAGCATGGTCTCAAATCCCACCTTGGCCACTTACCACATCTGGAAAAAACCATCTCTCTCATAAGGTTATATGGATTGAATGAGTTAATATATGTAAAGTACTCAGAATAGTAGCTTGGAACATAGAAAGCTTCTAAAAAGTTTTTATTATTAATCTTATTTTAAAAGTCAGGATGCAGAATATTATGAATAGTATAATAGCCTTTGGTTTTGGATATAGATACACACACATATACGTAGAAACAGGTAGGTAAAGATTATTTTCGGGAGAATAAATGAAATTGGAGGTGTTTTTTCAGGGAAAGGGGATGGGGCCTGGCGTAGAAGGGAAATACATATTTAATTGTCTCAACTTTTGTACTCTTTTTAAAATCATATTAATTTTAAAATAATGGCATCTTTCAAGTAATTTGAGAAATTCTACTTTAAAATAAGAATCTATGTTCTTTACAGATGGTCCTTCTGAGGCTCCAATAACCAATGGAAACACAACTACAATTCCAGCTTTAAATGATGATCTGGATATCTTTGGGCCAATGATTTCTAATCCTTTACCTGGAACTGTCATGCCTCCAGCTCAGGTATGTGATAAGAGGGTGGGTTTGTACAGTCATGGCTTATTTCCTTTTATAGAAGTTTCAAATTTTTGAGGTTGAAAAATTGTTTCAGAGCAGGTACTGATTTGCTTCAGGCCAGGACTTGGCAAATATGCCTGCAGGTTGTTTTTGTAAATAAAGTTTTATTGGAGCATAGCTTTTCCCATTCTTTTATATACTGTCTGGCTGCTTTCACACTATAAAAGCAGAATTGAGTAGTTGCCACAGAGATGTATGGCCCACAGAGCCTGAAATATTCACTATCTGGATCTTTACAAAAAAATATTTCTAACTCTTGCTTTAGGCATACAGCAGTGTTTAGAACAAGTAAGTGGGAGGATCTTTCCAGAAATGAACCAAATACTTTAGAAGTTTTCCGACTGTGGCTGTTTTTTGTAAACATTGACTAAAAGTCAATAGGTTCTTTCTTATCCACAGTAGTCTTAAGTTCTGCTTGCAAGAAAACTGAGAATAAGAAATTCTAGCAAATTCAATTGTTTTAGTTATCTAGAACAGTAATTTAAGATTCTGTTTTAAATTTATACTTCACAAACAAATATCCAGTTAGTTTTAGTACAGCATGACTTTTTGGGTAAAATGTTTCTTTTTCTCTAAATAAACAGAGCAAAATTTGAATTGTTTGGATGGAAAACTTTAATGAGAAAGGAGCCTATGTCTTATTAAGGAGACTAATTACATATATTTTTATTATACATATTTATTGTTATGATAATTAAGTACCATTAGAATTGAAAAAGTAGTTTTCTTAGGAGTACCTAGTCTGAGTGGATCTTTATGAAACAGTGTTAGTGTTTATTCTCGGGAAAGACAGCTTGACTTACATATCCAAGGGTTTGCTCCTAACCCCTCCAAAACACCTAAACAGAAAGACTGAGTATTGCTATTTGTTTCAGTTTAATTAGCATTACTACCTTGTGAATTTGAACAGGCATGTGTGCACATGACAATTTAAAAAGTTATCTAACAATTGTATTTTAGCTTTAGAAAGTATTTAAGATATTTGACAGTCTGACCATGAAATGCAGTTTAGTTTGATCTAGCATTCTAGTGAGGCCGTTATTTTTGCTAGACTTCTTTAGATTCCATTGGAGTGTGAGAGTTGCTTTGCAGCTGCTTGGAGAATTAGACCCCACACCTGAGACTTCAGTGTACTTCACATGTTCTGTTTAATATCAAAGCAACAAATAAGTGTTGCAGACTTCATTTAACTCTTAAGTGTAAGTAGCTCCATCATGAAGAATGTGGGATGTAGCTCCTGGCTTTATAAGCAGTTGGTTTGCCCACCTTGCTTGTGCGTTCTGATCAGAAACTGATGAAATAATGGGATAGTTTTTAATCACATATAATTCTGTTTGGGATTGATATTCTACCAGTTGTACTAGGTTCTGTAAAATAAAATATTTGTTGAGCAGAATTATCTTTTATCTAACTATATGTAAAGACATTTTCAAAATAATGTCTATGAAAATGGGGTAGGGGGCGCGGGCAGGAAGGGACTGCCAAGTGAAATCTTGTGTTGAGCTGAACGTACAAATTTTTTTAACCACATAAGTTACTAGTTTGGGTGGGTTTTTATGTGAAGTTGAGCTCAAACTAGTTTGAACACCAAATTAATGAATTACTCTGTACCATATTTTCTTCCACTCTGTTTTATTTCCTGAGCATATACAAATTCTAGTAAAAGATTTTCCCATTCCTATGAACATGAGATAGATTGGTTAATGCAGTTGTTTTGCGTGGTGTTTGGTTTTTCCTAACAGGGTTAAAGCTACTCAGCTGACAGGGGTATACATATATTTGGCATGGGAGGGTGAGTAGTTCCAGAGCCCCTACTGGTGGTATATGGAAGCCCCTTTCTTGTCATCATAATATACATTTACCAGCAGTATCCCAGGCCTGCACAAGTGCTGTGGCCTGTCCTTGGTTCAACCCTGGGATCCCAGAAGCCCAAGAGAGCCACTTTGGTTAAAGGCCCCACAGTGTAAAATGATAGGTAGAAAAGATAGTCTCCTTTTACCTTTGGGTTCTAGTGCTGGTAAATGGAGCACCAAAAAAAAAAAAAAGGAAAAAAGTTGGATATTTGAGTGCTTACTAGCTGTGTTATTTGGTTTCGCTATTTTTAGACTGTGTCCAGGTAGAAGTTGATGTTCCATATCATACCTTCATTTGAAAATGAACATACACACACTATGTTTAGAGCATGCTAATTAATATTAGTCAAGCTGCTCCAGTATGAGACTGGAACAATAGCTTCCTCAATTACTGCGGCTTTTCTTGCATATATCTCTTCCACAGGAATTTAGACCAGGGTTTTGAACAGATTAACCAGAAACTAAACATGTTGAAAGATCACAGCATGATATAGTTGCTTTATTACCTATAAAAACATTAAAATAGATAATTGCTGAGCTGCCACTGTGCTAAGTCCTTCTCAGAGTCATCTAACAACTCTCTAAGGTAGATAATCATATCCCCATTTTACAGGAGAGAGACTGCATAGAAAGGTTAAGTGACATCTAAGGGCACGTACATAGTAAGAGGAGAGGGTCCGTGGATTTCCCCGGCAGGCTGGCCCCAGGGCCCTCACTTTCAGCTTCTGTGAGCTTCTCTCAGAGTGGTAGCTCCGATATTTTATTCAGGGGTATAGTTTCATTTAGTATTTCATCATGTCTAATTTCTTATACATTTTAGATTTTGTATTACAATTTTTGCATAGTCATAACAGATTCAAAGTACTATTCTGCTTGGTTTATGAGAATGCCTGGATGGTAATTTATATGCATGGTTTTCTGTCTAGGACATTAAATGTTTGTTTTTGTTTTTTTTTTAACATGGGCAGGCACCAGGAATCGAACCTGGGTCCTCGGGCACAGCAGGCAAGCGTTCTAACCTGCTGAGCCACCGTGGCCCGCCCTAAATGTTTGAATTTTAAGAAACAATTTTTAAATTCAAGGCAAATCATATATATGATCTTCAACTTCTACTTGTACCTCACCTTATTCTATATAATAGTTAACCGGCTTTAACTACTCTTCATGGAATAGTAACTCTTCCATGCCCGAAACAAGTATATATAAACAGATATTCATGTGATTGAATATTTTTCTGCAGACAACTATGTGCAAGAAATAGACTAAACTAAAATTTTTGCTTTATACTAAATATCTGCAAGTATATTGTATTTGTGTTCATTTTGTCCCTTTTCAAAAGTAGAGTGTAAGGTAGTCAAAGTTTTGCTCTGTTCCATTCCTGGACAGATTAGAAGCACTCTAATGTTGTTAAAACTGTTCTAGATTAGTTGTATATAAATCTTATGATGGAACTTTTACAAAGACAAAACCTTTCAATTAGCCATTTTCAGGACCCTCTTGCAGTCAGCTGTAGTTCTAGAAACGTTCTTATTCCAAGGGATGCCAGTTCCTTGAAGTAGTTGTAGTGGAGGGAGGGAGATGCTTGACCATCTACCAGGAGTGATCATCCTCAAACAGTAGCCACATAGCTGCTATTGAACCCAATGTGGTCAGCCTAGTAAGTAAATACAACTTACTTATGAAAGAGCTTCAACCTGCCTCTTACTATATTAAATTCAAATTAAGAGACATTGAACATTTAACCAAGATACTGTTTTTCCTGTGTGCTGGTGAATGATCCTCTTTAATGTCACCATGATTGTACAACTGTTCAATTCCTGTCCAAGTTCATAACGACTTGGATTTTAAGAAATGGATGAGATATGCTTTGTTTTGTGGAATTGGACCACTTGACAGCTCGTTTTGGTATCTTCTAGGGGATGCCCACTGTACCAGCAGCTACCACCCTGTCTGCAGTAGCACCTGGGGATTTGGATCTGTTCACTGAGCAAATTACAAAATCAGAAGAATCTGCAAAGAAACAACTCTCCAAAGACTCCATCTTATCTCTGTATGGTACAGGAACCATTCAGCAGCAGAATACTCCTGGTAATTAATTTTGAAATTGACTTTCAGTGAATTATACTGACATTACTAGAAGTATATCCTTTGTAATTGTAATAATATATTTCTTCTCTGTTTTCTGTGACATGGGTGCTTTTGTTGTCATTCAGATAGCTAAGAATCTGAAAATAAATGAAGCATTTAGAATTAAAAAGCACATACAGGATTCAAAAAGCTTTATTCATTTAGAATTAACAAGCTGATCACATACATATCACTCAATATGATTTTACAAGCTTATAGGACATATCTTTGAATAATCGAACTTTGATTTGCACGAAGTTTATAGCTTTAGATACAGTAGGATACTTCCTTTGCAGGTAAACTATAAGCAGTCTGAATTACTACATGGATTCCAAAAAAGTTTTGAAATTTTAAATTGTAATGAGACATACTAGCGTTATAAAATTTATTTATAAAATTTTAATATCTGACAATTTTCTCTAAAATAATTAACTGCATTTCATGTGAATTGAAATTTTATAACAACCCTACTGCTTCCTTTAAGGCCAGATACAGTCATTTCCCACTTGGGTGTTTGATTTGGGAGACCAGTGGTACAAGTCAGCAGAAACAGCATACAATCTCATGTTAACCTAGTTTAGTCTTCATATTGGATATTTTGCATGGTTATAACATAAGATTCATTTTTCGTAGTTAATTACATTTGTTCAGGTTAATAACTGGTTTGTTTGCATCCTGGCAGTTGGAGTTGGTGGTGTGAGTAGCAGGAGCAGCCAGACTGGAATTAAAATTTTTGTTATGGGTAGTTCAGAAAGATAATCCTTTTTCTGTGATTATAGAGGTAAGTCTGTAATAGCCCTGTATTCTCAATTATCTTTCTATGGTTCTTATGATGCAGGTGTGTTTATGGGACCTGCAAATATACCGTTTACCTCACAAGCACCGACTGCATTTCAAGGTTTTCCAACGATGGGCATACCTGTGCCTGCAGCTCCTGGTCTTATGGGAAATGTGATGGGACAGAGTGCAAGCATGATGGTGGGCATGCCCATGCCCAATGGGTTTATGGGAAATGCACAAACTGGTGTGATGCCACTTCCTCAAAATGTCGTTGGGCCCCAAGGAGGAATGGTGGGACAGATTGGTGCACCCCAGAGTAAGTTTGGTTTGCCACAAGCTCAGCAGCCCCAGTGGAGCCTCTCACAGGTAGGGGTCATTTACTCTCTAACCTCTTCAAAACTAAAAAAACAAAACAAAACAAAAAAACATTTTTTTTTTAGGCAGGAAGAATTAATAGTGGGTAATGTTGTATAAGGTCAAAATTTTCCAAAGGGATAATGAAGTTGTATCACATTGACAATCTGTCATTGGCCCTATATTTAGAATATTATGTAAAGAAATGTTATCTTGGGGGACTTCCGAGACTCCCTTTCAGTCACCTTTGAAATAGCACCATGTTTCAACCCAGCCCCCTGGTGGGGTGTTGGTATAATCCATTTAGGCCAACCTATATATTCACTTACAAATTTTTGTTTTATTAGAAAAACATCAGCCTCTTATCTCGAAGCACTATTTTGTGAAGGATTTATTTATTCTCTACATCATGTGGCTACTGCCCATGGATTTATAAAAATTCTTTTGGTTCAAACCTTTGTAAAGTTGTATTTCCTTATAATTACTTCTTTCATGTTTAAAAAGAGCACCCACTGGTTCAAGAATTCTCATACGATGTGAAAAAGTCCATATTTGGCTCAAACATACCATTTATATTATATAAATCCTATTTCTACTGTTTAATTTAGAGCTAAGAGGAAACATTTTACTATTACCTCCTTCACATCCATTTCCACTTTAGGGCCGTAGAAGTTCTGACTTTATTCTAGCCCCACAGACAAAGACCACTAGACTTCACGCATGCTCCTCCTCCTTTCCTCTTTGTAATTCTTATTTGGCGCTCCTCCAGCATATTTCTTTTTTGCTCAGTTTACCTTCAGGGAAGTCTGGTGATTTCTAACTAATGTTAACACAATCACAGTACATCCCATAAATGCTCCAAATTAATTTTGCTATCACCATTTATAGGAATACATCAGTCTCTACCCTCTGGGAATCTCAAAAAGTATAGTTCATATGTCAGTAACAGTTTTGGTACGGCTAAAATGCTGAAGGACAGCTTAAGTTAAGGTGTCAGATGAATCAGTAAGGAATTAATGTTGGCTTTTACTTCAAGGCAGTGCAAGGGCGGGAGTGATGCTCTTCTCCCACACCCCAGCAGTGGACTCTGTTGGCCAACAGCAAGGTGATTGAAACAGAAGATAATTTCTTTAAAACTATTAAAGGATATTTTAGACACTTGAACAGTGTCTTTGGTTAATTAATGTTAGGTCTTTGAAAAACTGCAAATAAATGAGCTCTCTTAAGAATATAAGCCAACACTGAGGAAGGTTTCAAACCTACTCTTATCATCAATCTTAGAAGTAAGAGAACCATTAGGGAAAGGGTTAAGATGCTTACATACATACTTGATTCCAGTCTGGGGAAAAAAATGCACTTAATGGCATACAAAGAAAATAAATTTTAGATGTTTAGGTTGTTAGATAACGTATGTTGTATGACCAATTTTTTAAACAAAGTTAGAAAGCTATTAAAGATTTTAATAAAGGCAGAATAATAGCTATCATATACAATTTATATGAATAATTTGAGTTTAGGTCTAAAATTTTCCTAATTCTTCATTGTTAAAGCTCAGAGTATCTTAATAGAGTCGAAAAGGAGAATAATGGACTCATTTAATATATCCATATACCCATATCATTCACATTCAGAGATTACTTTGGGGACAAGAAATTGAGTGCAGAAAGTAACTGTAGTGACTAAGATCACTTTAAGAACAGTGCTAAAAAGTGGAAGAAAATAAAGAACAAGCAGGAGTCAAAGTAACTATTTGCTGTCAGTAGAAAAATAACTTGACTTAATGAACTTGATTAGAGGCAGCTTTTAATATAGGGTAGCTATTTAAAAATGCCTATTACTGTGGCTAAAAAAATGAGTTAAAAATGAAGTAAGCATCTTTAAGCCTTTTCTGTGTTTCACAGATGAGTCAGCAAATGGCCAGCATGAATATCAATAGTGCAAACCCTGCCGTGGGTTTTGGCCAGCCTCCCAGCACAACAGCAGGATGGTCTGGAAGCTCATCGGGTCAGACTCTCAGCACACAACTGTGGAAATGAAAACTGCAATACAAGTTTCATCCAGAACTACTACCTGACATTCCTTGCTAAAACGCATCTAGTTCCCCCTGTTAATTCATGTACATATTTTTTTTTTCTTTTTCCCCATTTGTTCATATTAAGAATCTAACTGACCGTGTTGATCTGTACTGATTAAATTTGATGTGATGAGAAACAGGTTGAGAAACCATTATATGTCAAGGGCAGCTTTGCTCACATTTTCCATGATTTCATAAACCACATTCTTTGAAAAGCTGCTCAGTCAACTTATAATCAGTTTCACTCTGAATAAAATTATAGCTCTAATGTTTGCATATAAGGGAAGTAGTTATCATGTTAGTAATACCTCTAACAGTATAAACCCCACCCCCAAATTAGCCAGTAATCTTGTAGGAAGGTACTGTATGATCAAATGTTAAATCATATAAATAGAATGTAAATGTATCACTGAGCACTGTTTTCTGGTGTATCAAAATTCTTTTATTTCATCATTCACTCCACTGTGCTATTGTTATGATGTGCTTAACAGGGAACGTGGTTAGTGAAAGGAAGATAAACCTGGATGTTACTATAAAATTTAGTTTAATGAATGTTTAAAGAATTCAGATTTTATCTGCCTCTCTTGTAATTTGGATATTTTCTTATGTACATACATAGTGCTAATATGAAGACCTTTCTTTGCACTATATGCAAACAGGGTAACTACAACAAAGCCACTTTCAATTCTTGATGGTATATCCAGGTTTATGCCAGTAATTGTGTTTACATTTTATGGTGCCTAGTATTGACAAAATGTTATTTCCCTATATTAAATAGATGAATCCATAGACTTTTTTTGTGTGGGTTTTATTTACTACAATGCATATCCTGCCACCAACCTTCCAAAAGTTCCATAATGTCTCAAGGTCAGAAATTGGGAACATTTAATTAACAAAATACCTGCCATCTATTTCCAAAACCCATTCAGTTCTATCAGTTGCAAGGCCATATGGGGCAGAGGGCAGGAAATATATGTAAGATTTGCAATACTGTACCCTGCATTGTCATTGAGCTATATTGTACAAAGATCTTCCAGTTTGATTGTAGGAAAACATGCAAAACAAATGAAGACAAAGCACATTTTATACCATCCAACTAGCTTATGTTAAATGACAAGCTGTTTGCACAAATGTCCATCAGATGACAATATAGGCTGTTGTACTGAAGTAAAATGAACAATACCTGAATGTTTTGTAGCCTAAACTCCACACATCTCTTCCATATCTGTTGACCAGGCAAACTGCACCAGTTGCTGCTTCAATTTATACCTCAATTTTTACTGTATCCAGGTGGTATTTTGGCTCATTGGCTAAATTCACCTTCTCTGTCCGAGTGTGCCACACAAGAACCTAAAGGGGAAGGAAATACTTTGGGTAGCCACACACTTAAAGTTGATATTCAACAACAAGGTCCAGCAGCACAAGTGAAATTAATACCTTGGTGCAGTTATTTGCTTTTGGTTCCAGTTCTTCGACTGTTGTTATCTGTTTTAGAAAGTCTGATTCTTGCATCCCTGGCTGGGATCCACGACGCTTAAATACAGCTTTTGGATTGGACAAGATGACTTGAAGACTTACAGCGAAACCTTCGTGAAAAGAAGAAAAAAAAACCTTTAAAATATTGGTGTACTTCTCTCTTTTCTATGTGATTTTGGTCACACAAGCATTTTAAAACACCTACTATATGCCAGGTCTTGATTTTACAGAGGTGGATAGGAGTATTATTACCTGTACTTTAAAAGCTCACAGTCTCAAAAGGAAAACCAATCATTACAGATAGATCATTCAGTGTAATAAAAGAGGCACATGTATAAAGGCATCTCCCATAAAATATAAAGTCTAGTCTGCTGATAATAAAAGGTGAATTTTATAAGATGCTATTCCATAGAGGTCATCACATCCCCACATTTGACTTTCTGGAAATAACTAAGAACTAAATGTAGCAGAAAAGCATAAAGACACCAGCACACATCCTTAAGATTTGGTAGCCCAGCGAGTTTTCCAGCTTGTACTTTAATATTATGTATGCCTTATCAAAATTAGCAAGACTCCGAATACAGAAAACTAATAGAAATGAAATAAAAATTAGAAAATGAAAAATAGTTAATACTTTGATTCAAATTTCTAATTTGGTTCAATCTGAAAAGGGGAGAGCATTTGGAAATCAGTGCAAAAGATAACAATCCATTCGATAATTTCAATTTTATTTTTGCATGGGCAGGGACCGGGAATGGAATCCGGGTCTCCGACATGGCAGGTGAGAACTCTGCCACTGAGCCCCATCGCACTGCCAGATAAATTTGTTTTTTGTATTTCATTTTTTCTTTAAAAATGTGATTTTCCCTCAATGGATTGGTCATACAGAAATGCTTCACTATTTAATGTCTAGCAAACTCGTGTGTTAAAGGCTCAGCCATTAAAGTGCTTCATAAGGTATCACTGCAAACAGTTGTCACAGCCTTCATAACTGTTTTGAAGTTTGAACTGTTTGAACTGTTCAAACTGGACCTCTTTGCCCTTAATAACTAACACTATAAATTCAGGTATGCTCCTGGAGTTAACATTGAGGACCAATCCACAGGAACATTGCTTAATAACTTTTTAGCCTTTTCTGTATGTTAAATGAATTGATTTATACTTCTTTTTGCAATAGCTAGGAAAGCAAGTATTAAGATATACCAAGCAGGGCAGGGCAGGCCATGGTGGCTCAGCAGGCAAGAATGTTCGCCTGCCATGCCAGAGGACCCGGATTCGATTCCTGGTGCCTACCCATGTGTTTAAAAAATAATAATAAAAAAAAATATATATATATACACACATATATATACACACATATATATATATATACATATATATATATACATATATATATACATATATATA
>PVIY010035980.1:0-10256 GCA_004026745.1 Myrmecophaga tridactyla
CACTCAAATGGGTGGAGACATGTCATCCCCTAATCCAGTTTAACAACCATTCTTGACTAAATCACATCAACCAGGGAGATGATCTCATTACAGTTTCAAATATACAGTATTGAATAGGGATTATTCTACCTTTATGAAATGGGATTTATATTAAAACATGGCTTTTCTTAGGGGGCATACTTCCTTTCAAACCAGCACATAAACCCACTTATATTTCAATTATTTCAGCTCTGAGGAGATGGGATGTATTTTACATGCTGCTTAGAACAGACCATTTTAGCACAAAGGGTAGTAGGGAAGGACATTTGAACCAACCATTCATCAGTGGAGTCAAAGCACAGAATCCAACTTAAAAGACACTGTTTTTATTGCCCAGTAACATTTGAAACAAACATCTCTGACACTTACCCCCACCCTGATCCTGACCCCATCTCTGAGCCTTACGCAAACCTTACATCAAAATAATTGCATCGAAGTTACAAAAAAATCTACAATGATGGAAACACACTCACTCGACAATGATGGAAAGAGGCTCAAGGAAAAGTTGTGGGTCACAAACAGGGTGAGACATCTCAATGGGAAATTATAGCAGCCTCTTTTAGTGCCCCATGTCACATCCCCTTGACTCGTCTATGATTTTGGCCACAGCTGCAGAAGACAGTTGGTTCTGGTTCAGAGTCCCAGGCACAGCACCCCCCTCAAGTCCTCACCTCCGGGCTCCACATTGTACCTCAAGTCCTTCTCTGAGCTCCTACTTGGTCCTCACTAAAGCACTGGCTGGACGCACAGAGCAATTAGCACCCCAAGGATGACCCTCCACCAAGAGAGAACCAGAACTGGTGGTGGATAATGCCCAGGGTCTCTCCCTGCAGTGAGACGATTCTGGGGGCCACCTGCCCACCACTCAGTGGTCCAGGGGGATCTGAGCCTCATGCCCTGCACAAGCCCCCTGTAGATTGACTTGCCCTCTTTCCTGCTCTACCTCTCCCCCCTCCTTCATTCCTATTTCCTGGAATCACCACCTTCCTACCCTCACCCCCAAGTCTTCAACTCAATGAGTTCAATTGTTTAAAAACCTTTAGCATTAGCTTTAAAAAAAAAAAAAAAAGCATTCGTTTTAAGGTGCTGTCAAAATGAATCTACATCAAAATGGCCAAGCTGCAAGCTCTTTTCATAATGTTATGAACTCATCACCTGCCATGCAGGAGACCTGGGTTCAATACCCAGTCCATGCACTTCCCCAAAAAGCAATCAAGCTAAACAAACAAACAAAAATTCAATGAATGGTGCTGCAATAATGGGATACTTACATGGGAAAAAAATGAAACGTGACCCCGCCATACAGCATACAAAAAAAAAAATTATATATATATATAGTGAACTCATATCCAAAGTTCTTAATTGTAAAATGTTGGGTTTGTTTCGTTTTCTGCACTGTCACCTGAAAGAGAGATCCTATCATTTCTGTTTTGCTCTATGGTTCCACCTCAGCCAGGGATATGTGAAGCAAATCTCAATAGGTGTGTGTGTGTCTGTCTGCATGTAAATACTACTAGTATAGCTCACGATTAGGGTAGGTTTTTTTTTTACGGTAACAAAGTTTTAGGAGAAGTCATAAAAAAAGGCACAGAATATTTGTACTGAAAGAGTGTTTACACATCATCTCGTACCATAGCAAAGGGGAGGAAATTCAGACCCACAGAAGTTAAGCAACTTGCTAAAGGCATCGCAGAGAAAAAACAGCAAAAATTGGGGCCCGACCCCATTTATTCTGACTCCATGTCCAAAGATCTTTTCCATTATATCACATAATAACATACTTTAAACATAATAAAGAAACCCATTATTTAGATGACTGATAATGATGATTGCATAATGATGATAATAGCATTTATTGAATGCTTGCTGAGGGCCCTACGTGCCTTACCTATACAATTTCAGTAGTTCTCATAGCCATGAAATAAGTTCTGTTATTATTCCCATTTCGCAGATGGGAAAACTGACGCATAGAACTATTGGGTAACCTGCCAAGAATCACAGGACTAGTAAGTAGTAGAACTAGGCCTCAAACTTAGGCGGTCTGCCTCTAGAATTGCACTTTTAGCCCCGATGCTAAAGTGAAAGATTACATTTATAAAAGTATATTTTTTATGTATGCAATCAAAGTCATCATCTTTGAAAGAAGAGAAAAAAGTTTTGAAGTCTAGTCGTCTTTTCCAATTTCACAGGGAACTATGACAGTGATGGTGCTTTTTTTTTGGGAAAAGGCCAGAACTGAGCGTCCACGGCAGACGGTGCCTTCCTTTCCTGCCAGCTCTGTGTGCTGTGGTTCTGTTCATCGTCACACTCCATCTGGGGGAATGCTGGGCTCTGTCTCCCTTCTTCTCCCCACAGATTCCAAACATTCCTGAAGACCATTAGAAGAGATGCCTCTTTCATGCAGAGCTAATGTCTGATCTGACAGTGGCTACTTCATCGAACTCTCCTTTGACAAACAACTGCCAAAACTGCCATTTTACCAAGACAAAATATAATCAAATTCAAAAGTAAATGTGTTTTCCAGGTTTGACGGCATCAAATACCTATACTGTTGTGACTCCTTTTTGTCCACATGGAATATATTCCCAAAGCACAAAAATTATTTCAGATGCCACGTGGTTCTCTAAATTATACATCTAAAATTGAAAATACACACATATCTCTGAAGTCCATCGATTATAAACACATGTTGCTTAAAGGGAGAAAATCATAAGCGAAGCATAATTTATTCTTTTATCTAAGTATATTACCAAGCCCCTAAAAGAATGCAGCTAATTACTAGCAATAGAAATGACAGCAGTAACCATAAAAGAACAAGTTTTTTATACATATAAAAAAGGAAAAGTTCGTCTATATCCTAAGAAAGGACCATCTCCAATTCAATGCAGAAAAACAAAATCACTGCGTTAATTAAAGAAGGTCCCTTAATTTGTGAAGCACAATTATCATCAGAGAAGGGCACAAAATAACAAATCTCGTTTTGTTCTAGCTTTAAATGAGAATTTCCTGATGAATAAAGTTCCTCACATCCTTCTACAACCTATTAATAAAGAATTAACACCTTTGTCTTCAAAAAATAAAAAATAAAAACAACAGCTCTTGAGCAAGCAATACAGTTGCTTTACTTAAAAGTGTATGGATTTTATTTCTCATAAGATTGAGTGATAAATGCGGAAAGATGAATGTTGTCTATAGCACAAGTTGTCATAAAAGAAATTGGCTATGATACAGTCATTTAATTTAAAAAAATACAATTTGTAGTTTTCCTGCCACTGTTGAATACAACTATAACCATATTACATCCTGGGAACGTATATAATCCAGTTTCAGGAGGGTTCGAAATTCAAAGCCAAAACCCAGACAGCTAATAGTAATTTAAAATAATTCTAGGGGGTGCAAGGGTAGTTCAGTGGTAGAATTCTCACCTGCCCTGCCAGAGAACTGGGTTGAATTCTCGGCCCATGCACTTCCCAAACAAACAAACAAGCAAAAAAAAAAAAAAAAAAAACCAAATAAACAAAAATCCAGCAAATGGTGCTGCAATAAGGGGTTATTCACATGGAAAAAGAATGAAACGTGACCCCCGCTATACAGCATACAAAATAGTAATAATAATAATAAT
This sequence comes from Myrmecophaga tridactyla, assembly GCA_004026745.1. Lineage (NCBI taxonomy): Eukaryota > Metazoa > Chordata > Mammalia > Pilosa > Myrmecophagidae > Myrmecophaga > Myrmecophaga tridactyla. The sequence continues at coordinate 3,662 of PVIY010035980.1, forward strand.
AATTCTAGATGTTATTTTTATAGTTCCATAAAGAAGTCCCATTTCTTCTTCTTTGGATGTCCCTCAAATTCCACAGCTATTCTGGTACCCCTCACCCTCAATTCTCCTCTCGGCCCTGCCAGACACCTTTCCTTTAAAGGTCATTCTCTTCCCTCCTTCTCTTCCTGCCCAGAAGCTCCTTCCCTCTTGGTCAAGAGAAAAACTGACCAAGGACAGGACTTTCCAAGAGAGTGAAGTGGTCCCTTCACTTTTGTTCACAAAAATTGCACGCTGCAATTTTTGCAACACTTAGTGATTAGCTGATCTCAGTCCTGGAGGGGTAGCCTATTGAAAATGAACAAGTATGCTATGCTAACCAATATATATCTGCTCCAACTTTTATAAGACACCCCTAAGAAAACTGGAAACTCAATTTCAGCCAATCAGAACATTTCCTCACTTGGAAATGTGACTTCCGGTTGGCCCCATTGAGCTCTTCCTTTCTATTCCCTCAGTGGAGCTCCCTCCCGCTTTCTAGACAGGATGCCACCCAATTAATGAAAGGCTCAATAAAGATGTGTAATCCTAATTGTCATATTGTTTAACAAGCTTTTTTTTTTTAAATCAATATTAGTCTTTTCCCTTGTGAGAATTTCCTGGATAATGAAATTCTCCACTTCTTTATACAACATGGTAATAACGAATTAACACTTTTGATTGAAAAAAAAAGGAACTGTTAAGCGAGCAATAGAGTTACTTTGAAGTGTGTGTTTTATTTTTCATTATGTTAAGTGATAAATATGAAAAAGGCAAAAAGAATGTGTAAGGAGAATGTTCATAATGATGAGTAGTGGTAATAATAGTAAAAGAAAGTCTCCCTCTTTTTCCCCAAAACTAGATATAATTAAATATTAAATTTGCTCAATGGTATTTGATTGTACAGCCATACACCTAAAAGAAGTACCTTTATATTCAGATGCCTGTAAGAAAAATAACTTTTTAAAATTACCATTCCATGACCGTCCACCTCCTGCCCTTCTTAACTTGCTAAAACAGTTATAATTGTGTAGGATTTGAGCTCCCTCTATTTCCTATCTTTCTGCCACGTAAGACAGAGGTAATGGAGATTTTAATTTGCCACTATATGGGACTATTAAATCTGCATGACCACTCAGTCTGAAGTTCTTTAAGATGAAAATACATTACAGATTTTGAAGATTGATATCGTAATTTTAGCATTTAAACTGATGTTTTAGTAATGCAATGAAATTACATGGCCCTCCTTGTCAATTTTTATTTTCATCTATTATTGAAAAATAAATCTCTAGATATGTGTCTCTAGCAATTACTGCCAAAGCATGAAAAAGCTCTGATTCTTCTGAATGTCTATAGTGTAACAAAGCTAACTGCAGATGACTTATTTTGGTATTGCTAGATTTCTACATCTCTTTGAAATAGTTCTTGAACTCTGGTAGTATTGTTCCATATTTGTGAAAATTTTTAGCTTATTTGCAATACGACATCATTCTCATCGCAAATTATTAAGCATTGCAATAAGCTCTGCTCCCAGGCACTTTTTCTTCCCAGTTTTTATAACATTCGCAAAAAGTAAGATTATCAGTAAGCTTCACTGAATTTTCAGTATAAGCCAGATCCACTGGCATCATGGGAAAATAAGAAGACTGAGTTACAAGACTGTATTTGGCTTCCCTGTCAGTTTCTTATTACCAGCATCATGAAAATTATTACTGCCACCCATAAGATTTTCCCTTCCTCGGCATGCCGAGGTTAACTTATTTTCCTGTAGGGTCGGGAAACCGGAAACTTAGACTTATAGGGTTTTCTTCAACTTGTCCCTGACATGCATTTCACAACTATTGCTAACACCATCTACTCTCTATCTCACATCACAGCAGTGATGAAGCTGAACTGATGTAGTGAATGCATCGCATTGATTATGTGGGCCCTGGGCCACAAGAGGTCCACTAAGCTAGGTGCAATCAGAGACCACCGATCAGAGGCAAATTTGGAAGACATTCAATGCTGTAAGAAGAAAGATAAGTGCAAGTAAAATATAATGCAATCAAAATTCTAACCATAAGAAAAATTTTAAACCTGAAAGCTAACTTTATTTTTTACCATCATTTATAAATATAACAAAGCAGGAAAGAAATTTACAGTTGAAACAACAAGGATTCAAAATGCTTCTAAAAGTAAAGAATCTTCAAATAGAAAAATTTATTTGGTGGCTGAGACACCAATGAAAAGTGGCATTTGTATGTTTAATAATTTGCGATTGAGAATGATCTCATATTGCAAATAAGCTAGAAATTTTCACACGTATGGAACAATGCTTTCAGAATTAAAGAACTATTTCAAAAAGATTAAAGTCGATATTTTGGAAATGTATTACTTAACTACTGTAAATATGGAATTTTAAATGACATAGTGGTTGTGTTAATCCAATAAAGTAAATTTGTGGACACTGGGAACCATCCAGGTTGTTTTCTTCCCACCAAATGAACCTGGGTGCAGCTCTCCTTTCAAACTACCAAAATCTCCTTTCCCAGTGCACACCTTATGAAATGACCATTTTTCCCATTTCACTGAGAAAATAGAAGAATCACAGAATATCCTCCATGCTCCTGCAATGAATACCAAGCAACCTGTGCCGCTAAGTACTCTCTCTGCTTCCCTCCCCCTGCTGTGAATGAACTGCCAGAGTAATTCTCCCTTCTGTACCCTGGACATCCCCTCACTGACTCAATAATTTCATTTCAGCGTTTGTCCCATCTCCCTCCTGCAGCTTCAATTTTTCCCTCTCTAAAGGTTCATTCCCCTTAACATATAAACATGCTGTAATTATTCATATTACAATTTTTTAAAAAGCTTCTCTTGGTCCCATTCTTCCATCCCAATTCTCTTTTTTAGAGTTACTATACTTGCAGTCTCCAATTTTTCTCCTCCCATCCTTTGTAAACCCACTCCACACTAGCTTTCATTTGCCATCCCATCCAAAAGAGCTTTTGTCAATCTCACTAACGACTTCCATGCTGGTAAATCCAATGGTTAATTCTCAGTCCTCATCTTACTTGACCTATCAGAATGATTTGACCCAGTCAATGTTTCTTCCTTGAAACACTTTCTTCACTAAGGTTCCATCACACCGTTCCCTCCAGTTCCCTTTCTCCCTCAGGGACTGTCCCATCTCAGCCTACTTTGCTAGCTCGCATGGCCCCAGAATCAGATCTTGAACCTCTTTTCTTCTCTGTCTGCATTCACTCCATCCTCCAGTCTCCTGGCATTAAAAGGCATCTAAACGTTAACAATCCTGACCTTCCCTTGAACATCAAACTCATATCCATCTACCTACCTAACAACTCCACCTGAATTCATTTCAAATCCAACCTATCCAAAAACAAATGACCAATCCCCACCCATCTCCATCCCTGCACTTCAAAGCCAGCCCCATCTTTATAAAAAACAACTCCATCCATCTAGTTTTCTAATGGAAAGCTTTAGAGTCAAGCTTGATTTCTCTCTTTCTTTCACAGCCCTCATCCAAACAAAGCCAGCAGCAACCCCTGTTGCTTCTACTATAAAAACATATCAAAATCTGACCCCTAGTCACTATATACACCGCTGCGAGCTGGTTCAAGTCACCATGATGTCTTCCCTGGATGATTGCAGTACCCTCTTGGCTGGTCTCCTCGCCTCCCCCAACTAGAGTCGATTCATCACTCAGCTCCTTGAAAGGTAAGTCAGATGCTGTCGTTCCTCTGCTCAGATCCTCCAGTGACTTCCCTGTCACTCAAATAAGAGCCTAAGACCTTTGTAGTGGCCCATAAAGGCCTCTCTAGTCTCATCTTCTACTGCTCTCCCCTTACTCTGCTTCACTTACACCGACCTCCTTACTGTCCCTCACACAAGCCAAGCACACTCCTACCTCAGGACCTTAGTACTCACTGTTCTTTCTGCCTAGAATACTCCTCCTATATTTACGAGACTCTTTGCAACAGTTTTCAGGACCCTGCTCAAAATTTACCTTATTAGGGAAGCCCTCCCTGATTTCCTTATATAAAATAAACTCCTCCCCACCCTCCAGGATTGCTTATTTTCTTTATTTTTCTCCATAGCCTGTGTCATCATTTGTCATATTAACTTGTTTGTCTATTATCTATATCCTTCAATTAGAAGGCAAGCTCCACAAGGACAGGGACTTTGCCTAATTTGTTCACTGATGAATCATTAATGTCTAGAGTGGTTCCTGACTGATCACAAACATCAAGAGATACGTGTTGAAAGAATGGATGAATGAATGAATGGCATGTTTTCCCAATAACATAGAAAACAGTAAAAAACTGTTCTAGACCAATAAAAATATACATTACTAGAGAGATATAACATGTTATATGACTGATGATATAATAGTAAAAATGCAGTTTTGAAGAAAAATTTTAGAGCAACTAATTAAAGTCATTCTAAAATTGTCCAGAAACTACTTGGCTATAAGAATTGTACAATAAAATATGGAGCAGTGAAAAGAAATGAGTTACAGAAATATATGTCAACCCAAAGAACTATTATATGATGTTAAGTGAAAAAATCAAACTACAAAGATACAATATTAATATCATCTCATTTTTTTAAAAGTTTTCATGACCATACTATGTTTTTTTATTAGAATAGTTGTAATTTTACTGAAATATCATGTAGAAAGTACAGAGTCCCCATATACCTCCCTTTCACACATGCATACAGTTTTCCCTATTATTAGAATTTTGCATTAGTGTGATAATTTTGTTATACTTAATGAAACAATTATTTTAATTATGCCATTAACTTTAGTCATTGTTTACATTGGGTTCTACTCTAATGCATATTTCTTTGGATATGTGTGTGCGTGTAGTAACCTAAACACAACCTAAATGTCCCCCTTTTTATTCCTTTTCAAATGTACAGTTCAGTGTATATATACAAAGTTGTGCCTTCATCCGCATTATTAATTGCCAAAACTTTTCCATTATCTCAAACAGAAACTCCATGCCAATCAAATATTAACTCCCATTTCCCTATTTTTTGAGTATGGAGAGAACATACCTCAGAAGGTAGATTTGGAGTAGGAGAACTTGAGGTTGAATTATAAACTCCCATATTGTTTAATTTATTGAAGGATGTATTTATTATTTTCATAATTTTAAAATCCAAAATTTTTTGAAGTTTTAATTTGAAATTGTTTATTGAACACAAAGCTTTTAATGGAATATGATGCAGGTATTGAGTAGATTTTGGATTAATGACACATTTAATGCAAAATTAAGTTATTAAATGCTTGAGCCTACCTTAAGAAAAAAAATTAGCAAAGGAATAAAAGAGCCCTCATATTTTTCTTTCATTACTAATACAACTCAAAATATTTCCAAAATGGCTCAAATAAGTAAAGTATAACATTTCTTGATTTTGTTGCTATAGAAGATGGATCAATTGCTTGAATTATATAAATTGTGTTGACCCTATTCAATGATAGGGAGCTTTAAAACGTCATAGGCAGGGCTATGATAGAGTAAACACATTAAATAGAGCATATTTAGGTATTAGAAGCAGGCCTAAAAGAATGACAACATACACTGCATGGTCCAAAATCTCAATTTCATTAGTAACAAGATAGTGTGTGCCAGACGTATCTAATTATTTGAGCTTTGTTCAAGCTACACTTTCTTTCTTTCTTTTTTTTTTTTTTGCCTACTATATCAGTTCTTGGGATTTGGCTCAAGTTCCAAGCAAATCAGATACTCTGTTAAAGAAATTAAGTTCCAAACAAGTTGGTGGTCCCTTTAAATACAAAATTGCTGTAAAACTGAATTTCCCAGACCAATAAAGGCACAGTGAAATGTTTTCTTTAATTATTAGAAGATAAAAGTCCTTGGGCAATTTGAACTAACAATAATACTCATAATTTTTATCTTTTTATTATTCAAAATACCAATGGGAAAAATCTTAATGAGTATTAATGCAATAACAATAATTTCACCAAAATAATAATAATAATAACTGATGTTTAACAAGCTTTATGCTACCTAGAAACAACATAAAGTCAAGTTTTGAAAATTAGAAATGGATTTGAAAATAACCATTCAGGAAGTTTGACAGTTAAGTTCATGTGTCCACTTGGCCAGGTGATGGTGCCCAGTTGTTTGATCAAGCAAGCACTGACCTATCTGTTAATGCAAAGACATTTCGTGGACTTAAATCATCAGTCAGTTGATTGTATCTGTGGCTGTTACATCTACCATCAACTAAGGAGAATGTCTTCTGCAATGAGAGACATTTAATCAAATCAGTGGAAGGCTTTAAAGGAAGAGGTGATGACTTCAGCAGACAGAAGAGAGAACTTTCGTCTCTATTTCAGCCAGCCAGCCTTTCCTGGAGAACTCATTGAAAACCTTCATCAGAGTTGTCAGTTTTCAGTCTGCCCTACTGAACCTGGGCTCACTAATCTCTGAACTTGCATGACATATTTTTATACAATCTCATCTCCCTGATTAACACAGGAAACATCAACTGTATAGATATGGGGTATAGCAAGTCAGTTTGGAAATAAACAGGGAACAGTTAT
>PVIY010035980.1:10356-25913 GCA_004026745.1 Myrmecophaga tridactyla
AAAAATGCCTTCTTACCCCCATCCCACCCCACCCTCCAGATTTCAGGAATAAAGACCTACCATCTGTGTTTTAAAAAGCTCTCCACTGATTCTGATGCCAGCTGTAATTTGAAAACCATTGCACTGAATAAAAACAACTCAAAACTATTTCATTAGCCTGTCCCATAAAACAATGTCCAAAAACAGAATTAGCACCTCTGGGCATAAAAACTCAAAGAGCCAGAAAAAAATGAAAGCTGAAGAAATTAATGATATTCTCCTAACACTAAATAATGTTGAAAACTATTGCTGCATTGAGAGAATACTGTCTTTGTTTTGTTGATTTTAGATTTGAAGTTGTAAGATTTGTTCATGTAATAAATGCTTCATTTCATCAAATGGAGTGCTACGTGATTATTAATAAAGTTACATATAAATGTACATCAACCCAGTCTTGTTTAGCTGTGCATAGTGTTGTGGGAGAAAACCACTTTGGAATAACTTTGAATTGGAGTCTTTCTTGCTAATTTTGCCATGGATTGAAGCTTTTCCTTAGTGCTTCCTGGACCTGGTATCCTGCCATGTCTTCTTCAAATAGAGACACCTCTTTTTTTTCTTTAACTGTGACAATTCTTTTATTCAGGACTCTTTCATGTCCTCTAAAATGTACCCTTCTTCTTTCAAGTTAGAGAGTCCTTGTGAGTACGGGTGAGTAAGGCAATACCATAAAGCAGTGGTCTCAAAAGTTGCAAGAAAATACTAGCACTTGAATAAATGTTTATATTACCTTAAAGGATAGGAAATTAAATCTTGATGATGTATAGTATATGGTTTAACTTTTGCCTCAACTAATAATTGTGATAACAGATACAATCAACTGACTAATGATTTAAGTCCACGAAATGTCCTTGCATTAACAGATAGGTCAGTGCTTGCTTGATCAAACAACTGGGCACCATCACCTGGCCAAGTTGACACATGAACTTAACTGTCAAACTTCCTGAATGGTTATTTTCAAATCCATTTCTTATTTTCAAAACTTGAAAGACAATAAGGTCTTGTCCCATATATACTGGGTGAGGTGTCCTGAGAGAAAAGTAGGAATTCTACCCTATCATACACTTAGAGCGAATTGCTAAACTGGTGGCTGTGAAGTGAAATTTAAGAATTCTGTTATTTTATTTTTTTCTATACTAACCCTCACTAAATAGACAACTGTCTTAAAAGATACCCATGAATAAGATAATATTGACAACATTAGCATAAGGGAAAATGGCAGTGCTGTGACTTTCCTAGTACAAGTTCTTCCTCAGCAACAATCATTCATCAGATCTGATTTTTCAGAAAAGACACCCCCCTCAAATCAGAATTACTAAAAAACTATTTAAAGTACGGATGTTGAAAATGGGAATGCTCCTGAGAACTTGAATCTCCAAGAATCCAAGTCGTCTCCCTCTCCAGAAGAAGTAACTCCACTCTCAGTCCAAGGAGGATGGCCCGACCTTACCTGAAGACCCCATAACTACCACCACTTTCCAGAATGAGAAACTTATCTGGCAATTGTTCTCATGCCCACCCATCCACCCCTCCACAGCTTGCACCCAAACCCAGATAGAATCAGATCCCTCTATGCCCCTGGGGGACCAATTAAAAACACAGTTCCAGAACAAAATTAGTTCCATGTTAAAGAATGTCTGGTTTTGTGGATGTTCCAAAACCCTAGGAAATAGGTGTGGAGATGAATCCTGAGGAGGCTAGGCCCAGAAGGAAAGGGAAGAACCTAATGAGATGAAGCTGAAGTCATCACCGCTCTGTTGCATCTAAGGGAGATTCTGCGTCTGGGGTGCTCGGTCCCTCCACGAGGTGGGGGTCGCCCGCTGCTTCCTCACTTGCCTGGCTTCCCACTGGGACCCAGAGGTGGTCTCACATCAGTGAAGCTGAGATGCCAGAAATCCCTTGGTGTCAGCAAAGGAAGGATCTTAGGGAGATAGGGACACGGAGCAAATTTACCCCTGGACCCGCGCAGCCGCCCCTCCCCACGGGGACAGAGGCCACGCGCTGGACCAGAGAGTCCTGAATTAAAGAGGGGTGCGCCAGCACCTCTGAAAAGCCGGCTGGAGTCTGTCTCTGTAGGCATATGGATGAGAGTGGGGGAAGATCCGCATGTGGCTTCCAATGCCACGAGCTCACCAGCTGGATGGACCAAATTCTAAACCGCTCAGCCGGTCTGTTTGCTCATCTGATGAAAAACCTTCTGACGGGGCAATTGTGAGAGTGAAGTGGCATAATTGTTAGGTCTCAGAAAAATAATTCTCAGAGCAAAAGGAACTCTTGATGCAGAGCCCCCCATCCTCAGTGTCCTTGGCAGGTCCAAGGATCCAGATGTGAAGCAATTGCCATACTAGCTGGTGGTGTATTCTCCAGAGGAATGAAGGCATCCGAGACAACTAGAAATACGGCCATAATCTGTTTCCGCTAACACCCTCCCCTGCCAGCACCTCAACAATATATCATACCCGAAGTCAATAAGCCCCTTTGTTAGTGCAGTCTTTGGGGTGCAATTTTTTTTCTTTTAAAGGGCGACTACCCAAGGCGGGGGGCCTGAGCCACCTCCCGCAGACCTTTGTTGGCGGCTCCCTTTTGTTTCTTCCCTGCTTTCTCTCCCCTAATAAATCTGTTTCTATGCTTTAACTCGCTGCCTCGTGTGGAATCCTTGCAGATTCTGTGCCTGACAGTAATGCCTATAACAGCAAAGGAAAAATAAAGACTATTAGAAACCGGAGGTTGAGCACGAAGTGAAAAAGTCCTGTGTTCCCATCTCGTTTCTGGTCACTGAACCGCGTGGGTAACTCTTCCTTCTTCTGAGAACAGGCTTTTCCGGGACCTCAGGTCCTCTCTCAGCTCTTTCCGGGCGGGCGCTCTGAGAGAGGCCCGGGGAGCTTTGCATTCTTCTCCCTAACGCCACTCCGCAGGAAACTCACAACTCCTCTCTCTGCATCCACTCCATCCTGCCAAGGCCGGGTGGGGGAGGGGAACCCAGCCAGGCCCACCTGGGAAAGGCAGCACAGGTGTCCTTTCTGCCCTCTGATTCCCAAACTCATTTAGGGATTCAATTTCAACGCACCCATCCACTGGGCAATTGGGGCAGAAAAGGGGTAGGAGCTGGCCTGCGTTTTGAGTTCTCAGAGATGCTCTCAAGCTAATTCAATATCCCCCCAACCCAAACCTGACCCTTCTCCCAGCTCCCAGATATTTCCGGTTCCTCTGAGGCAGGAAAAACGCAGCTCAGATATTCTTCTACAACTGCTGTTTTATGATATGAATATTATATTCTGAATACTTAAAAATAGGATATTCAAAAACTTAAGGCTCAAAACACTTTCTATCAACTACTATCTATCTCTGCTGTGGGATTTAAAAGTCTGTTTTGAAACTCAAAAACTGAAATAATTCTTCTTTTTCTTTTTATTGCTACTGTACTATCCCTAAGGAAGAAAATTTAGGAATAAAAGTGAAGTGATACAACCATCAAATACAATGTGTGGTACTTTTTTGTACCCTAATTTGAACAAACCTTTTAATAATATTACAAGGTAACAGGGAATTTGAACACTGATTGATATTTGGTAATAGTGAAGAATTATCATTAATTTGAATGTATAACAGCGTTGCATGAGTTTTTTTTTTAAAGAATCCTTTTCTTTTAGAGAATAGTGAAGTAGTTATGGATGAAATAAGACATCTGGGATTTGTTTCAAAACAATCCAAAGGCGAGGGAAATGGAGAGTAAGCAGAAACTGAATGAAACAATATTTGTTGGTAATTTTGAAGCTGAAAGATGAATAAATGGGGGCTCGTTACATTATTTTCTCTATTTTGGGATCTGTTTGGACATTTCCATAATTAAAAAGTTTGAAACTCAAAAGCTAACATTGGCACTTATTTTTCTTTGAATTGCTACTGTAGCAATGCTTCCTTAAAGGAGTGAGTTTGGAATGCCCAAATTCCACTGAAGCCTAAGTTGGGTGATGTAAATTTAATAGGAAAAAATATATATATCAGTAATTAGCTCATAATGATGGTAATGATGATAATTTTCTTGTTAAATCACTAAATACATAATGTTGTTTACTTTTGTTGATTAAGGAAGTAACTTCAGTAAGCTTTTCTTCATTAGTGGACAAAAGTAAATATGCTTTCATTTCCCCCCTTCCTCCTACTGTTTGGGTGCCCCTAACTATTTTTGCAGATTGCAATTTACTTTGACCCAGTTATTGCTATGGCATTTGTGGGATTCTTTTCCTAACCTCTATAAATGGATTCACTGATTTCCTAGAAGAGAAAGTATTGATTTTCTTAGGTGAATATATACTTAATAGATTTATATAGTGCCATTTCTTCCAAAGAAAAATTCCAACAAGGAAACTTTAGGTACAAATTAACAATACAAATATATTCATACAAGATCATTGTTTTTGGTAGTTTATTTTAACTCCAAGCTGGCTGAAGGAAATCATCTAGACATATTTATTTACAGATAAGAAGTTGCATGAAGGAATAAAAACCTCTGTTTATAAAGATAAATATTATGTAGATTTATACAGACAAAATGTAAAACTTTTGTACTTCAGAGATACCATTTGCCTGTTTCCTAGAAATGAAAATTAAAATTTAACTATCTTCTTTATATAAAAGGCTCAGAAGTTAAGGGGGATACATAAATGAGTGAAAATACCTAGAGTTGTATTTCATAACATATGGGTATGGGCTGGGCCTTTGCCAGGGATATCTACATGGTGCACGATGAGTTATTTAGCCTAAAATATTTTCCCACAATCTGGATTGCTTATCTACATCATCTAAAATGAAATCAAATGTGGCTCAGATCCATAGCACCCACATACACACAGTTTACCTGCTAAGAGCCAGCTTCTCCCACCCTGCTTGGGTGGAGAAGTCAATCGACTTCTCAGAAGAGCAATTAATCATTATTTATGTGATGGACACTATATCAAGTGCTAAAGTTAGAGCGATGAACAGGACATAGCCCCTGACCTCCTGGAGCTTGCATTCTGGGGGAAAGATGGAGTTTAAAATGCTTCAGATATGAGCAATTTCATTGACATCCTGATGGCTGTCAGGATACTGTTGACGAGTTTTCATTATTCTTGTGTCAGAGGTTCCCAAGATCACCCCCAGGTTCAGTTATTCCCTGGGAGGACTCACGGGACTTCAGCATATAGCTGTATCCCTGGCTATGATTTATTACAGTGAAAGGATGCCAAACACAATCAACAAAGGGAAAAGGTGCATGGGGTGAAGTCTGGGGAAAACAAGGCACAAGCGTCCAAGGGTCTTCTCCCAGTGGAGTCACGCAGGTGTGCTTAATTCCCCCAATAATGAGTTGTGATGTGTGCAATACTGTCTACCAAGGATGCTCAATGGAGACTCAGTGCCCAGGGTATTTATTGGAGGCTGGTCCTATATGCAGCCTCTGCCTGGCCCGTACCAGAATTCCAGACTCCCAGAAGGAAAATGAGTGTGCAGCACAAACCAAATTGTTTATTTAAACAGTTTAGGCACCAAAGCCACTATTATAAGTTAATGGTAGAGACACTCCTGAAATCCAAGTTTCAGGATACCAGCCAAGGGCAAACCTTGCAAGCAGGACTTTTCGAGGAGAGCAGCCTGGGCTCACTCTGTGAAATCCTTTCTGCATACTGAGACTGGGCAGGTTGTTCATAGGGTCAGCCAAGCCTCCAAAAAGACAAAGAGGCTGCAGTCACTGGGGTCCTAGAGTCATTCTCCTGGGACTTCTATCCCCCATGCTGTCATCTCCAGTCCGGACAGATACTCTTATTCTTACCTGGAAAGAGCAGCAGTGCAAAGGAGGACAAAATGGGGTAGACAGACAAAGAGGGAAAGCAGAGGAGGTAATGAGTCAAGCAGAGAAGGTAATTGGGGTGTGGGCATGGGTGTGCCCTGAAGAGTCTGTTACACTGGTCCCTTCTGGGCCTTGTCATTAAGGAGATGACTCATTGTGCATCTCCCAGACAGGTCATCATGAGGTGGCTGAAATGTAGTCGTAGATGCATGATGACTAATGATTTTTTATGACATATAACCTATGAAACAATGTAGCAAGATGGCACCAGTGGCATTATAGGAGATGGTGCCTGGAACAGAATTATAGATGTAAATGACATAGCTGGCAATCATATAGGTGATGGTGCCAAAGTTTCAAGGTGACTTGGTAAAGGTTACAGGAGACTCAGTAAATCCGCAGGTGGGGCTCGAAGGACGTTGCCCTGACCAGACAGAATAGTGTGACTAACAGTCTACCGTATCTCCCATGAGACACTGGAGACTGGAGAAGCTACATTCACAAAACATAATGGCAGCCTGATGTCTTCTGAGTGCTTTGCTAAAAATATATATGTTGAGCTTGTCATGCTAACTTTAACATTTATAAGATGTATTGCTGGATGCTCATTTTCTCCAGACCTCTAGCTCCATAGGTGGAAATACCTGGAAATTAGGCTCTGGATAAGTGCCTGTTTATAGCTTCAACTTGGAAGTGAAGCCTGGGCAGTGGCCTTGAAATGGAATTGACCAGCACATGGAGGAAGCAATGAGACTTTCAAACTCAGCATCAGTCAAATCATCAGGATTCAATGAGGTAGACTAAAGGACCGAGTGTTTTTTTTTTTATTTTCCTTTTCAGGCAATATAAAATATCTCTCACACACTCAAGTCTCTTGGAATTTACGTACCAGTAAAATAATATATATATATTATATTATATTCAAAATATATATATATTTTGAAGTCAAAGGACCCACATGTCAACATACACTGTAATAATGCTTTCTTTAAAAAAAAATGTCAAGAGTAAAAAATTAGGAAGCTCACAATGTCAGGCAAAAAACAATGACTAAATTAATTTTATCATTAAAAAACTCACTACTTTATACATATACTTCATAAGTAAGAGGATGTAAAGTAAATCTGAAAAATATTTGAAGGTGCAGAGTGCTTGGCGCTGAGCCAAAGTTTGCCTTCATAGGTTTTTCCTCCCCAAGGGGCTCAATGACCACGAATGCTCATGAGCTTTCCCATCATCCACAGCAACTCTGAGGTTATTACTTGGTGGGTTTTTCTAGGTACCATTAGATGGTACCTGGAGTTCCCTCAGTCCTTAGGGGTCCTGGAATACCTAAAAAACTCGTGGACTAAATATGTGGCTCCATATGCTCACTTGAAAAGATAGGCATTATTTTCTTATGAACCAAACTCATGAGTGTCCAATCAGCAATAAATAAATAAGTTCATACAACTTATTAAAATGATTTTCTAACCTTAGTATAATGGGAAAGGACTTAGAGTTGGAATCTTGGGTTAGAATCGTAGTTCCACCACTTCCAAGTTCCTTGACCTTCTTAGGTCATTTAAGCTCATCTGTCTAATGGTGGGAAGTTAATGCACAAAGAATTAAAAGGAGGGGGAGAGGAAAGCTGATAATACTATCTAGCATAACACCTAGCAAGAAAATTAGAGTTAAAACGTGCAATTGTTATTAAAAACGTGGAGGTGGAAAGTTAAGTCTTACTTGTGTGTGGCAAAGAGAATTGGTTCATTCACCCTCTTGCCTGAATTCAAGATAATTGTTTGGGTGTAGCATTTTCCTGGAAAGCCAGACCACTTGAAAAAGTTACCGATGAGGACATAGCATATTTATGACTGCCCAGTACTTCTGAACATCCTTTTTGTGTTTGGGGAATTAACTCAGAAAACTCAGTTCTCTAGGCTTCTCTGCAGGCATGTTGTTACCTAAGCTCCAACAATCAGCCACCTGAGATAGAATTTGATTCAGCAGTGGACAGTTTAAGGACTTTGGCTCCATGTAGAATTTCTTTGGTTCATGGCAGAGGTTGCAGCACTTAGGAGGAACAGCATGCATTCCCCAGGTACAGAAATGGCTTTGGCACCGGGGTCTAGAAGTTTTAGTTACATTGACTTCCAGGCAGCATTGTAAACTGTGATAGTTCGTGCTTGATGACAGCAGTGACACAAGAGGAAAGTTTCTTCATCTAGTTGGTCTGCTACCTGGTTTGGGACACTGGAGCCTCACACGAGGTCCCAACAATTCTGTGACCCAATACTATTTTACTTATATCGTTTTCTGCCTAACCAACCAGAGTCAGCTTCTATTTCTTGCAGGAACCTAGACTGATGCATATACGATGACTTTTCAAAAATACAACGGGGTCACGTCTTGCCTTTGCTTAAAATGCTTCAGTGGTTCTCCCTGTAATCATGATAAAGTCCAAATATCCTATCTTAGCATATAAGGTCTTGCTTACCTCTTTAGCCTCACCTCTCACCAATGCTCCTTCCACCCCAACATATGCTGCAAGCTATTTGCCATTACCCACAGTTTTCAAGTTCTTCTTTTCCCTGGATCTATGCTATTTATGGAAAGAATGGAAAGCCACTGAAGGTTCATAAACATTGAAGGAAGTAAGGTCATCAGAGCTATAAATTCAATTCAATTAATAAGGCAGAAATATGTAAAGTGGATTGAAAAGGAGAGGAACTGAATTCAATAATTTTAAATAAATTATTTCGGCTAAGTCTGCTTCTTCTCTGATTATGACAGATTATTTAAAATATAATAGAAAAAAAGAAAAATAAGTCTAAGAGTTTAGATTCATTCCAAAATTTAACAAAATCCCCAAATGATCTTTAATCAATAAACGTTCTTAGTTGTGGACAATGAAACATGATTTGTGGCAGAAACTGGTAGTTTTTTTTCTAACTGTAATAAAATCTCCAATTTTTAACTCCTGTTATGGCCGCCTAAAATAAAGTATGTGGTTTGGAAATTCCTCACCAATGACTCAGCAATTCCACTCCTAGGTATCTATCCTCAAAGAAATGAAAACATATGTACACACAAACTTGTATATGAATGTTTATCACAGGATTATTTTTAATAGCCAAAAGGTGGAAACAACCCAAATATCCATCAACAGATGAGAGGATAAACAAAGTATATTATGCACATGCAATGGAATATTGTCCTGTCATTAAAAAGGACTGAAAATCTGACACATGCTACGATTTGGATGAGCCTGGAAAACATTACACTAAGTGAAAGAGGTAGACACAAAAGGCTACATGTTGTATAATTCTTTTTATATGATAAATCCAGAAGAGGCAAAGCCATAGAGATAAAAAGCAAATTAGAGGTTACCAGGGGCTGGGTGGAGAGAGGAAAGGAAGAGTGATTATTAAACGGGTACAGGGTGGTTTTATGGAGTGATTAATTAATTGTATCTGATGTGAATTTCACCTCAATTAAAAAAGAAAAAGCTACATTTCCCAGCCTCTCTTCTATTTGGTCACTTACATATGTTCTGACCAATGGGATGTAATTGAAAGTGATATCTTCCCTTAAAGAGAAGAAGATATCCACTCTTTTTTTTTTTTTCCTTCTGACTGGCTACAATGCCAGCATTTTGGTGAACTATCTTAGCAAATGATGATATCAATTTAGGGATGGTGAGTCAACAGATTCACCAACACAATGGAGTCCCTTGCAACACTCCATGAAGAGAAAAAAATTCAATCTTCTTCTGGGGGTCTTTAGTTTAGATGCTGAACCTACATCCTAACTAACAGACCAATTTCGGTGGTTAAGGAGAAACTTAATTCAACAAAGACTCTTAGAAAGGTCCCAGAATTTATGGATGGATCGGTGCCAGGATTGGAGGTGACGCGGAGGGAACAAAGCTCCAGCCACTCTAAACTACTAGCCCGGCCAAGACCCTGTACTTCCCTCCTGGGACTGTGCACTAGATGCCCAAACTGTCCCCTCTGCTGAAAACGTGGTGCCTCTAGCACTATCACCGCTAGAAAAATAGTGCTTTGTTTCCTCCCATGTTTCACTTCCCATTGGGTCTCTGTCTGGCCCATGAGTATCACATGAGCTGAAGTTGAGTCACATACATGTGTCCTCACTGCAAGAAATGCTGGAAAAGTGTATTTCTGGCTTCCGCTTTGGACGGGGGGCTGGGGTGGGGGGCCAATAGGGGTGCCATGTGCAGCCCCCCACACTGTGCATTGTGGAGCTGCAAGGGGCACCCTTCACCAGTCCTGGTTATGTGAGCAGTGCTTCGCCGGTTACAGGCTGATTTCCCTCTCGTGTTGCAAAGTTCTCAGGCACTCAGCAGGCATCTTCCCACCTGGGGATTCACTAATTCCTTCTAGTGGGTTCACGTTCACACATGTAGAGCAAACTCCCCGGCATCTCATAGCATCGCGTTGGAGACGCCTGGGCAGAAAAGAAAAGACACAGTGAGTGCTCGAGGTGGAATGTTATCAGCAAGAGATGTGTGACACCCCCAAGAGAGCCTCTTTTGTTGCTCAGATGTGGCCTCTCTCTCCAGCCAACACAACAAGCAAGCTCACCACCCTCCCCCTGTCCACGTGGGACATGACTTCCAGGGGTGTGGACCTTCCTGGCAACGTGGCACAGAAAGCCTAGAATGAGCCGAGACTCAGCATCAAGGGATTGAGAAAACCTTCTCGACCAAAAGGGGGAAGAGGGAAATGAGACAAAATAAAGTGTCAGTGGCTGAGAGATTCCAAACAGAGTCAAGAGGTTATCCTGGAGGTTATTCTTATGCATTAAATAGATATCACCTTGTTAGTCAAGATGTAATGGAAAGGCTGGAGGGAACTGCCTGAAAATGTAGAGCTGTGTTCTAGTAGCCATATTTCTTGAAGATGATTGTATAATGATATAGCTTTCACAGTGTGACTGTGTGATTGTGAAAACCTTGTATCTGATGCTCCTTTTCTCTACCTTGTAAACAGATGAGTAGAACATATGGAATAAAAATAAATAATAGGGGGAACAAATGTTAAAATAAATTTAGTTTGAAATGCTAGTGATCAATGAAAGCAAGGGGTAAGGGGTATGGTATGTATAATCTTTTTATTCTGTTTTCATTTTATTTCTTTTTCTGTTGTCTTTTTATTTCTTTTTCTGAATTGATGCAAATGTTCTAAGAAATGATGAATATGCAACTAAGTGATGATATTGTGAATTACTGATTATAATGTAGAATGGAATGATCACATGTTAATGTTTTAGTTTGTTTGTTAATTTTTTTAATTAATAAATAGATAAATTTTTAAAAAAAAAAGAGAGAGAGATGCGTGACAGCCCCCTCAATGCAGCGCTCTGGGAAACCCCTGGTGCAAATCAGAGATCTGACTGAGAATGTGCAGTGCAGCAGAGCCATCTGATTTGAGCAGTTTCTATGTCACTGCTTATCGTGTAAAGACAAAAGTAAGCCTCCCTCTAAATCCACAAATCCCTTGGTTTTTTATGGAGCATGGAATATACAGGGAAAACGGCAAATATGACTTCGGTAGGTTGAATTACGGATCCCAACAAACACATGTTCTTGATCTTAATCCAAGCCTCCGTGGGTCTGAGCCCATTGTAAACAGAATTTCTTGAAGATGTTGTTTTTAAGTTAAGGTCTGTGTTTCGGTTTGCTAAGCTGCGGAAATGGAATATACCAGAAATAGGGTGGCTTTTACAATGGGGATTTATTAACTTACAATTTACAATACTGGGCCATGAAAATGTCCAACTCAAGGTATCAACAGGACAATAGTGAGACTCTGAAGACAGACTGCAGGCATCCAGGCTCTGGCGCTTGTCATTCTGAAGCTTTCTTCAAATGCTCCCTCTTTTAAAGAATTCCAGTAAACTAATCAAGATCCAGTAAACTGGAATGGGTGGAGTCACATCTCCCTCTAATTAATACCCACAATTGGGCGAGTCATTCCATGGAGATAATCTAATCAAGTCTTCAACCAAAAGTACTGAATAGGGATTAAAAGAAACTGTTGATCCCACAAGACTGAATCAAGATGAAAACATGGCTTTTCTAGGGTACATAAATCCTTTCAAACTGACACAGGTAGTATCTTGGTTTCCCAGCTGCTGTGACACACACAACACAACGAGTTGGCTTAACAACAGGGAATTTATTGACTCACAGTTTCCAGAGGTGTTTTAGTTTCCTAGGGTGTTCAAACAAATACCATGAAATGGGTTGGTTTAAATGATGGGAATTTATTCATTCATGATTTTGAGGCTGGGAAAATGTTCAACGCAATGTATCATCAAGGCGATGCTTTCTTCCCAAAGACTGTGGTGTTGTGGGACTGGCTGCTGGAGCTCTTTAGTCCTTAGCTGGTCATGTGGCAAGGCACATGGTGCTTCTCCCGGCCTCTCTGTTCTTTCCAGCCACTGGGTTCCATTGAATTTCAGCTTCTTATTTCTGTGGTATTTTCTATCTGTGTATGAATTTCGTTCCACTTATAAAAGGCTCCAGTAATAGGATTAAGACACATCCTGATTGAATTAAGACCCATCCTGATTGGGCAACACCTTCTTAACTGAAATAACCTCATCAAAACATCTTCCTTACGATGGGTTCACACCCACAGGAATGGATAATTTGAGAACATGATTTTCTGGTATACATAGCTACAAGCCATCACAGCGGGATTCTAGTCATTGGCAATCCTTGAGCTCCCTGGTTTTCCTATCAGATGGCAATGTCTTCTCCTTTCTCTTGCAGGTTCTGTTGACTTCCAGGTTCTGGCTCTCCCCCAAAGCATTCTCTTTATAAGGCCTCCAATTATAGGATTAAGACCCATCCTGATTCAATTGGCCACATCTTAACTAAGAATAACGTCTTCAAAAGGTCCTCTCCACAGTGGGTTCACACCCACAAGAATGGAATTAAGAACATGTTTATTTGGGGGGTATAACAATCTACCATAGGTAGAAAGGGAAAATAATTCCTGGAGTTATGATCATAACCCACCAGGAGGTCTGTGACATTAGGTGGAAGGGATTCTACTCTTCCTTTGCACAATCTGCACACTCAGGGTTTCCTTGCACCTGTGTATCGGTTGTGTTTTTCATGAAATCACAAACATGATTCACATCATAGACATTTTTATTATTTTGATTTATTTTTGTTATTGCATTTTTATTCCAAAGATGGGAATTTGCATATGCAGTATATTCTTCCAGCAAAAAATGAAAGTAAAGTGTCTTGTATTAACAGGGTAGATATAAATTATGTCACTTTAATTAAGGAGGAAAGACCTTGTTGATTGCTAAAACTGCCGAAATGCAATATACCAAAAATGGATTGACTTTTACAATGGGGATTTATTAACTTACGATTTACAGTTTTAAGACAATGAAAATGTCCAAATTAAGCATCAATAGGATGATTCATGGACTCTGAAGACAGGCTGCCAGCATCTGGGACACCTCTGTCACATGGGAAGGCACACAGCTGGTATCTGTTAGTCCTTCACTCCCAGTTTTCATTGCTTTCGACTTCTGGTTCCAGTGGCTTCCTCTGTGAAGTTCTTTGGGTCCTTGCTTGCTTCTCTAGGGCTTTTTTGCTAAACTCTCTCTGGGCTCATACTGTCTTTTATCTTCTCCTAAAGGACTCCAGTAAAAGGATTAAGACCTACTTTGAATTGGGTGGGTTACATCTCAGTTGAAATAACCTAACTAAAAGGTCCCACCCACAATAAGCCTGTTCCCACAGGAATGGATTAAAAGAACATGGCATTTTTCTAGTGGCACAAAACAACTGTGAAGTTGTTACTTCAAACCAGCACATTGATCAAACAATACTTAAAGTAAGCTGGATTCTAAAGGAGTTGCTCCTTTCCTGAATGATATACTATTCAATTATAAAATGTATAACAAACCACCTCTTGATATCAGTACACTGGTTAGATTTGTTATTCTACATTGTGGTTCATAACCCTTGTCATTTTATTATATCAGAATGCTATTGCTGAGTTCATAATTTAAATCCACAATCATTATGTAACAACTAATAGTCATGAACCATTAATAATCCACAAAGTAAGTATATATGGAAATAAATTCAAGATTACTAAATAATGATAAATTGTTTTATGGAAATTTTTTATTTTAGTTATGAAAACGTCATAAGTACCAAATTTTAACTGTTATTAAGATTTAGCAGCTGGTTACTATCATCACTTTAAAATGTTGTAAATTCTAAGATAAAATACTAAACTTTAAAATTATTTCTCCTCATTGGAGAATTAGCTTCTCTAAATTAAATTTTACTTAAAACCTACTTTAGGATCTACTATATCAAAAGAAAGGATGTCAAATAGAAGACCGTTTCTACAGAAAATAAAATATTAAGGTAAATACTGAAGTAAAAAGTTTAATTTCTAGAGGGAACAAATGTTAAAATAAATTTAGTTTGAAATGCTAGTGGTCAATGAAAGGGTGGGGTAAGGGGTATGGTATGTGCAATTTTTTTTTCTGTTTTCATTTTACTTTTCTGGTGTCTTTTTATTTCTTTTTCTGAATTGATGCAAATGTTCTAAGAAATGATCATGATGATGAATATGCAACTATGTGATGATATTGTGAATTATGGATTATATATGTAGAATGGAATGATCGTGTGTTAAGAATGTTTGTGTTTCTTTTCACTTTTTTAAAAAAATTAATTTAAAAAATTTTTAAGAAGTGTCATTTCTATGAAAACCAGATGTAATACTATTTTATACAAACGTATCATGTCCTATTTTATTAATTATCTATCATTGTATGACAAATTTTCCCAAAAACTCAGTGTCTTAAAACAACAAACATTTATCATCTCATGCAGTTTCTTAGAGTCAAGGATCAAGAAGCGGCTTTGTTGGGTGGTTCTGAATTAGGGTTCCATGAAGTCTGTAGTAGACTGAATCACGTACCCCAATAAAGACTTGCTCTTAATCTTAATCTGCATCCCTGCAAGCTGGACCTTTGAAGATGCATTATCAGTTAAAGCATGACTCATCTGTGAATAGGCGCTTCTAAGATCCCATTTAGGAGTGTCCAACCCGAATTCAGAACCTTGAATCTGCCCCAAATTGACAACCTCCAATCTTGTTATGTAAGAAAAGTAAACCCCTAATTGCTTGAGCTACTATAGGTCAGGTCTTCTGTTATTTGCAGCCAAAAGCATTTATAAAAGATATACTCCTCTATGAAGGTATAAATCCTTTATTACCTTGAGCTCCTTGGACTCATATACAATATTAATAATCCAAATAGGTGCTTTTTACTGCACATACTGTAGGCCAAGCACAAATTCATCATCTCATTTAACCCTTACCTAAGAGTCAGATTGTATTATCATTACTGAGTTCTCTTTAAAAATGGTATAATTAAGTACAAGAGAGATGAAAAGTTCACCTTGGTCATACAGTTAGTAAGTGTCCAAGCTGACAGAGTCACCTTGTCATTCTGCAAATAACTCCAGCCATTGATCTTAATTTTCTGGAAGGTAGATGATATGCCAGGCCTAAAGCTTTAATGCTACCTGCGAAATGTCAATTGAACAAGTCTTGGCTCATAATGAGTTTTATGTCACCTGCATCAATAAAACTAGCATATGGAAATTTGAGCAGGTTAATCTTTTGGAAAA
>PVIY010035981.1:0-25984 GCA_004026745.1 Myrmecophaga tridactyla
ATCCCTCAAGATTGAGAGGTAATTATCAAATGAGAGGGAGGAATTGTAACTGAGAAATCAAGATTTTAAGGGATGATTTTGACTACTGTATCATTATATAGATATTCCTTTTTGCTTTCTGGTATACTGGCATAGACAGAGGGAAATTCCTGAAATCTCTAAATTGTAATCCAGCTGCCTTGATCTCTGATAATGATTGTATAGCCCTTATCTTCTACCCCTATGATTGTAAAAACCTTGTGACTAATCTTCATTTGTATGCAGTTACCCAGTTTTTCAACTTTAGAGTCTTATAATCACTAAAGACAGCATCTAGTGTTTATTAATGAAGGGTCTTGGGTCAGCCCAGAACTAACGCACCCCTAATCTAAAGTTATCTTGATAATTGAGACTGGATCTAACCAAAGTAGGCCTGTCTGAAACTCACAGTAGCTTAGACTGTAACTTACAAGTCACCTATACTTCTCCACCATTTTCTTACAAACATTCTGTGACTAAGCATGTAACCTGTGCATGCTCAATAATTAGATCACCTCTAATTACAGCATCTGGGGCCACTGTGCTCATTATCCTAAACACTTCCCATCTTTTTCTCTAATAAAACTATCAGTATTATTGGAGTTTGGAGAGATGGATTTTGGGGCGCTAGGCCATTTGCTCTCCTACTGTGTGCTTAGTATTAAACTTTTTCTCTCTTTGAAAAAAAATAAAAAGAATGAAAGAGGACCCATATCTTACACCTTACAGAAAAATTAACCCAAAATGGATCAAAGACCTAAATATGAGGGCCAGACTATAAAACTCCTGGAAGAAAACATAGGGAGACATCTTCAAGACCTAGTAATAGAAGGTAGTTTCCTGAACTTTATGTGCAAAGTACAAGCAGTGAAAGAAAAAAAATAGATAAATGAGAGCTCCATAAAATCAAAAGCTTCTGTACCTCAAAGCATTTTGTCAAAAAGATGAAGAGACAGTCGACTCCATGGGAAAAAAAATATTTGAAACCATATATTGAATAAAGGTTTGATGTCCTGTGTACATAAAGAAATTAACAATGAAAGGATAAACAACCCAATTATAAAATGGGCAAAAGATTTTTCTGAAGAGCAAATGCAAATGACTAAAAAATTCATGAAGAGTCGCTCATTTTCATTAGCTGTAAGGAAAAAGCAAATTAAAACTACAATATGATATCTTCTAACACCTGTAAGAATGGCTGCCATTAAACAAACAGATAACTACAAATGTTGGAGAGGATGTGAAGAAACTGGGATACTTATTCGCTGCTGGTGGGACTGTATAATGGTGTAGCTGCTATGGAAGACGGTCTGGTGGTCCCTCAGAAAACTAACATTGAGTTATCCTGTAACCCAGCAAGACCAATAAGAGCTGAAAGAAGTGACATGGACAGACATTTGCACACTGATGTTCATAGTGGCGCTATTTACACTCACTGAAAGATGGAGGCCACCCAAGTGCCCATCAACATGAGTGGATAAACAAGATGTGATACATACGTGCGGCGGAATATTATGCAGCAATAAGATGAAATGAGGTCCTGAGGCATATGACATCATGGATGAATCTTGAGGACATAATCCTCAGCAAAACAAGCCAGACACAAAAGGATAGATACTGTATGATCTCTATATGATGACTCTGGTAAAAAATGACAATGTCAAGGCCCAGGCAAGCTGAATCAGTTGCTCTAGATAATAGGCCAAGAAGTGATCAGCTCTGAGATGGAAAGTCAATGCAACATCCTTTGCTATTTTGCTCTAGTATGATCTGGGTGAAGATTCTGGGAACAGATGGGGAATGTGGCACTCTCCACCTCCTCTCTCACTTCTCCTTTCCTCTCTTTTCTTTCTCTCTTTCTCTTTTTTCCTTCCTTAAAAAAATTTTTAAAAAGAAAATAATCCAAATATAACATAATGTCAAATATTTAGTTAGATTCATAATTGTTATCAGAGCACTACATATAAATAATAAATTCATACAGTTTACTGAAATTAGTATTTTTTACAGTCACAATAAAACCATGCCATTTTTCTCTTCCCATTGTGTTGGCTCTCTAGTCCCCACACCTATCCACCATTTTTTAAAGCTTCTCCCTGCAACTATGTCTAACAGAGATACAAAGTGGTGCCAATTACAGTCCATTGAGGTATCTTGTTTGGCCCAACTGGGGAGATTTTTGTTTGCAATTGGAGCTAGCATTTTTTTTTTGTATGCTGTATGGTGGGGTCACATTTCATTATTTTCCCATATGAATATCCTGTTATTGCAGTACCATCTGTTGAATTTTTGTTTTATTTTTTTGTTTTGCTTGTTTGTTTGTTTTTTGGCAAGTGCATGGACCAGGAATCTAATCCGGGTCTCCCACATAGCAGGTGAAAATTCTACCACTGAACTACCCTTGTGCCCCCAGAGCTAACATTTTTAAATTGAAAGATTTTATATAAAATTTGAGATTTCCAACTTTTCTTGGAAAGTGATATATTCAAGAGGATTCTCCAGAGAAACAAAATGGACAGGATACATTTATGTAAGTATTAAGAGATTTATTATAGGAATTCAGTCAGCAACCATGGAGATTGGCAAGTCTGAATTCTAATGGGCATGCTTCAAGTTGGAAACTCAGTGAAACTGACATCGAATCCCTAGGGGAAACCACAACTTGGGAACTTGATGAAAGTGACAATTCCCCAGGAGAAACTGGCTGTCTGGAGTAATGATAGAAATTCTTCTTTTTGAAATCTTCAGCCCTATAAGGCCTTCAACCGATTGAATGAGGAAATTTCTCTCATTGCTGAAGGCAATCTCCTTTGTTGATTGTAGATGTCAGCAGCCATAGATGAAATCACCTATGATTTAAATCCATGAAATACCCCACAGTGACAGGTGAGTTCTTGCTTGACCAAACAACTGGACACTACAACCTAGCCAAGTTGACATATCAAATTAACCATCAGGAAAGGTAAATTCTGGCAATACTGGGCAAAAATCTAGTGGAGATAACTCATCAGGACCTCTCAGGAAGGGGGCTATGCACTCCAGTTTGCTAGGGCCCTTGCCACCCTAGCCAAGTAGGGTAGATAAAAAACCCCACACTCAACCTGCTTCTCAGCATTTGAGTTTTATACTTCTGATACATTGTTTGTGTCTCACTCAGGATGATGATCAAAATATTCAACAATCAGTCCCCCAAGTACCAACCAGATGGACTTGATTCATTATATATGGCAGTCTCAGTGCCTAGGGCCCACAAAACTTTCAGCCTCCCCTGAAATGTTTTAATTTCTTTTAAAACAATTTTTTAAAGGTGGAGTGGAGAGGCTGGGATAAAAGGAGCCATTTAACAAAATGAATGCCTGCAGTACCTTATATGCTGAAAGATAAAGACCTTAAAAATGATTGCTCCAAAGCTAAAATCTGTATTGTGCCAAAGAGGATCTCCTACTTTGTGGCTCTTTTGTTCTAGCAAAATTTTGAATACCTTCTCCCTGTTCTCTGGGATGTGGGATATAGGTTGGTGAAAGCACGATCCCATGCATTAGATCATCTGACATTTATTGAATTTTTAGCATGTACTAGGCTCTAAAGTAAGGGAGAGTGGAAGGTAGGACAGGAGGGACCACTAAAAATCAAATTTAGCCTCTTCTAATCCTAGCTGCTTCTAGGAATAGTCAGGAATAGCCTTTAATGAGGATGTGGTCTTTATGGAATGGAAGAGTCTGATGAACTTGATTGCCTGCCCTGCACCACCTCCCACTGTCAGCCTTACAAGTAAGGCTTCAACGTCAGTGATAGCCTGTCTTCTGCACTTTTCTCCCCTCCCACACCAAAACAAGGACCCTCAGTGAAACTGACATCGAATCCCTAGGGGAAACCACAACTTGGGAACTTGATGAAAGTGACAATTCCCCAGGAGACACTGGCTGTCTGGAGTAATGATAGAAATTCTTCTTTTTGAAATCTTCAGCCCTATAAGACCTTCAACTGATGGTCTGATGATGCCTAGAATTCCTT
This sequence comes from Myrmecophaga tridactyla, assembly GCA_004026745.1. Classification (NCBI taxonomy): domain Eukaryota; kingdom Metazoa; phylum Chordata; class Mammalia; order Pilosa; family Myrmecophagidae; genus Myrmecophaga; species Myrmecophaga tridactyla. The sequence goes on from PVIY010035981.1 coordinate 4,033, forward strand.
TGACAATAACAATCAGTGGCATTTTAAAACTATAAATGCTTGAAAAGTAAGAGATATGTAAAATGGTGTCAAAAAGCCTATAGCCCGGGTGGCTGCTGTGGCTCGGCAGGCAGAGCTCTGACCTGCCGTGCTGGAGGTCTGGAGTTCGATCCCTGGTGCCTCCTGCCCATATGCAAATTAAAAAAAAAAAAAAAAAGCCTATAGCCCAACATGGGCTGGTGACAAATGTGGAAAACAATAAAAACTATTTTAGCTATGATCCTGGTGAGAATACTCTGTGTAGCAACTATTGCACCATCAAGATTAATAAAATCAAGGGTGGTTGTGCTGCTTTGAATTTATTATGCACCCCAGAAAAGCCATGTTTTAATCCTGATCCAATCTTGTGTGAGTAACTTTTCTTTTAATCCCTATTCTGTACTGTAGGTTGGAATCTTTTGATAAGATTTTCTCCAGGGAGATGTGACTCACCCAATTGTGGGTATTAACTTTGATTAGCTGGAGATGTGACCCCACCCATTCTAGGTGGGTCTTGATTAGCTAACTGGAATCCTTTAAAAGAGGAAAACATTTTGGAGAGAGCTCAGAGCATACAGATCCTACAGAAACTAAAGGAACGACAGCAGCCTCAGAGCTGAGAGAAACTTCACAGCAGAGCTGACAGATGCGGACACATGGAGAACAGAGACATGTATATTTGGAGATGCTTGGAGCCTAGCAGACATCGCCATGAGATGTTAACAAGACCCAGGTAACATAAAAGCCTGGATGGGAATGACATTTTTAAGAGAATGAAACAAGGCAACTATTTCCCTTAGCAATTTCATTTGGTTACTACAGCTTCATTTGAGTAATAGAAGCCCAATTGCAGTGGTCTTAAACACAGGATATAACTTTCTTCTTTTTCAACTTTTCATCTCCTTCCTTCACACTGACTTTGCATATTTCTTCTTACATTTATTTTACCGAGAATGGGATCAGTTATTCCATTATTTATATCTGTTCTAATTTGCTTATCTGTTGCTTACTATACATCTATACATTAATTTTGTGCCCAGCCATCTTGCTGAATTCTTTAATTATTTATATACTTTTCCAGTTGATTCTTTTGGGTTTTGAGGTAAACCATCATATCATCTGCAAATAATGACAAGTCTACCTCCTCCTGTCCCACTCTTTGTATCTCTTTTGGATACCCAGTACCTCCTAAATAACTTTAAATAAGAGTGGTGCTAAAGGCATTGTCTTGTCTTGTTCCTTACTTTAATGAAAATGCTTTAGTGTTTGCCTGAGGATGAGGCTGACTTTTGGGTTGTAAGTTAGTTATCTATTAATTTTTTACCTAATTACAGAACTGAAAATACAGAATTTTAAATTCTCATAGAAAACTCAAGGATCCAGGATATGTGATTCTTTTCTTTTTTTCCTTTTTTTCACATGGGCAGGCACCAGGAATTAAACCCGGATATGTGATTCTTAATCACATCTACAAAGCCCTTTTGCCAGGCACAGATTCCAGGGTTTAGGTTATGGACATTTTTTGAGAACCATTATTCAGTCTACCACAAGATCTTTTTATTTTTCTTTTCATTTTTTTTAAAGATTTTTTATTGTGAGATATCACATATATACAAAAAAGCAATAAATTTCAAAGTACATTTCAACAAATAGTTGTAGAACAGATTTCAAAGTCAGGTGTGAGTTACAGTTCCACAATTTCAGTTTTTTCCTTCTAGCTGCTCCAAATTGTTTGAGGCTAAAAGAAATATCAGTAGAATGATTCAGTAGTCATACTCATTTGTTAAATCCTAACTTCTCTGTTATAACTCCTCCTTCTCCTTTGATCCTTCTCTCAATCTTTAGGGGTATTTGGACTATGCCCCTTCTAACTTTTTTCATGTTGAAAAGGGGTGTTGACAATGTAGGATGGGGGGTGGAACTAGTTGATATTCTGGAGAGGCTGGCCCCACTGGGTTTCAGGACTTATTTGGCCTAGAAACCATCTGAAGGTTTTAGGTTTCTGGAAAGTAAACTTAGTGCATGAAACTTTTGTAGACTCTCAGTTAGAGACCTACATATTCTTTAAGGTTAAGAGGAATGATGTTGGTTGGTGGTTGGCAAACCATGGCAATTAGCAATATCTAGCTGAAGCCTATGTAGGAATAGCCTCCAAAATAGCCTCTCAGTTCCATTTGAACTCTCTTAGCCACTGACACCTTATTTTGTTACATTTCTTTTCCTTCTTTTGGTTAGAAAAGCATTGTCAATCCCAGGGTGCCAGGGCCAGGCTCATGCCTGGGAGTCCTGTCCCGTGTGGTCAGGGAGACTGTCATCCCTGAATTTCATGTTCTGTGTTGGGGGGAAGTAATGATTTTCCTTGCAGAGTTGGACTTAGAGGAAGAGGCCACATCTGAACAACAAAAGAGGTTTTCTGGAAGTAAACTCTTAGGCATAATTATAGGTAGGCTTAGCTTCTCCACTACAGAAATAAGTTTCATAAGAGCAAACCTCCAGATCAAGGGGTTGGCCTATTAACTTAAGAGTCCCTAAATGTTTGAGACAGTATCAGGGATTTCCCAGGTGGGAAAGTTTAATAGATCCCTATTTTTTTTCCAGTTTCTCAAGAGACTTTCTAATACTTTTTAATTATCTACCCAACATACTCTGGGAGGTACCTGGTTATTACATTAAGCTATATAGAATTATAGGCCCTCATTCCCATTCCGACCTCCATGTACCACAAGATGTCTCATGAACTATCTGCTTCTGTATTTTGGTCCTAGCTGGCACAGCACTGCTTTGCCTCACCATAGAACTAATGTGGGAACAGCCCTAATAAATACAGTCATCTCTAATAAGTTGAGTTCTGAAATTGTTACTGGGAATTCAACTGGTGGAAAGTGTGCTTCTGTCACAAAAAGAGTATAATAAGTGAAGGCTGACATTTTAGTCTGACTTGTTCACTTGTTTTTGCAGTGCCCAGTACACACGAGAGTAAGTACAATGCAGCCATGCAGTGAATATTTGTTAATGAATGAAATTAACATCAGAGACTTTTCTTTGAGCACTGTCTTGGGAGAAGATTGGCACTACCTGAGAAGAGTCAGGAAAGACCTCATGAAGGATGCTGCAGAACCTTTGGGAGTGTCTCCCCAACTTCCAAGATTTGATCTCTGGGGCTAACTCCCAGGAGCAGAAAAAGAAATAAAAAGATAAAACTCATACATTCCATTCCCCTTACCCCTCCCTCTCATTGACCACTAGTATTTCCATCTATCCAATACATATGTATTTTAATTTTCACATTTGTTCCCCCTATTTATTTATTTTTAATCCACATATTTTACTTGTCTGTTGATAAGGTAGATAAAAGGAGCATCAGACACAAGGTTTTCACAATCACACAGCCACATTGCGAAAGCTATATCATTACACAATCATCTTCAAGAAACATGGCTACTGGAACACAGTTCTACAGTTTCAGGCACTTCCCTCTAGCCTAATACACCTTTATCTAAAAAGAGGATATCTATATAATGTGTAAGAATAACCTCCAGGATAACCTTTCAACTCTGTTTGAAATCTCTCAGCCACTGACACTTTATTTTGTCTCATTTCTCTCTTCCCCTTTTCAGTCGAGAAGGTTTTCTCAATCCCTTGATGCTGAATCCCAGCTCATTCTAGGATTTCTGTCCCACCTTGCCAGGGAGGTCCACACCCGTGGGAGTCAAGTCCCATTTAGGCAGGGGGAGAGTGGTGAGTTTGCTTGTCATGTTGGCTGAGAGAGAGAGGCCACATCTGAGCAACAAAAGAGGTTTCCTGGGGGTGACTCTTAGGCCTAATCTTAAGTTGGTTTAGCCTATCCTTTGTGAGGATACGTTTCATAGAAATAAACCCCAAGATTGAGGGCTCGGCCTATTGCTTTGGTTGTCCCCACTGCTTGCGAAAATATCAGGAGTCTCCAAATGAGGAAGTTGGATTTTTCCCCTTTCTCACCATTCCCCCAAGGGGACTTTGCAAATACTTTTTTATTCACTGTTCAAATCAGTCTGGGATTTATCGGGCACCTCTCTAGACAAACTTTCAAAGTCTCATGCCCTATTCAAGGTCCATGTACTTATGGTGTTTATTAACCTGTCCATATAAATTATATAAGGAAATGTACTAGGCTTGACATCTTCTTGATCCTTACAACAGTAAAATGTTCAGAAAGGAATAAATGTGGTGGTGTACCTGGAAATCAATTTTGGGGAAGAAGGAATGATGTAAATTAAAACTGTCTGTCTGGGGAAGAGCATGGGAGCTCTTTTACATTTTTTTTTTTTTAATTTGCATATGGGCAGGAGGCACCAGGGATCGAACTCCAGACCTCCAGCACGGGCAGGTCGGAGCTCTGCCTGCTGAGCCACGGCAGCCACCCTCTTTTAAAGGAACTTTTTGCTTGTTGCTCCCTAAGACAGCAAGGAAGCTTTGCATGGTGGCACAGAGCACCAGATTTCTGAATTCAACTCAATGCACAATATCATTTTTTTTTACTACGAAAACTACTTAATGATGGAACATCTGCCTTAACGAAATGAATATGTCTCCATGAAAATACACAGACAGCAGCTGACTGCAGAAAGGATTCCAGAATTTGAAGGGGAATTGGACTATCTGAGGCATATCTGGGCTGTAAGACTTCTTTCACCCCAACATTCTCCATCTCTTTGGTATCTGAAGCAGACATAGAAAAGACAAAAATGACCAAAGTTGTAAAGCTTTCACAGTAAGTAATTATTCAGTGTAAACTTGGTTTGATATTCCTTAGCATCTTGTCCTCTAGAGAAAGTTGGAATCTGATAAGCTAACTGTTGAGTACTGTTAAAAGAGCTGCATAGCTCTCAGAGGGGGTACATTGTTTTAGTTTATAGTGATAGGAGCCAGACAGATCATCATGTATGCTGGGGCTAAACTCAGGGTTTCCCACTCTCATTTAATATATTATACTAGGATAATGCCCAGATCAGATTAAATCCAGATCAAATTAAACAAATACTGCCACAGAGCCGTGTTCCATTTTGTGTAAATAAAAGTTAATAACTCTAGATTGTCCATTTTATAAAAAAAAAAAAGTATTTGCAAAGTCCCCTTGTAAAATGGTGAGAAAGAGGGAAAATTCAACTTCCCCAAGTGGAGAATTCACGATATTCTCACAAGCAGTGGAGACAACCAAAGCAATAGGATGAGCCCCAATCTTGGGGTTTGATCATATGAAACTTAACCCTGAAAAGGATAGGCTAAGCCTACTTAAAATTAGGCCTGAGAGTCACCCTCCAAGAGAATCTCTTTTGTTGCTCAGATGTGGCCTCTCTCTCTCAGCCAACACAACAAGCAAACTCACTGCCCACCCTGTCTACGTGGGTCATGACTTCCAGGGGTGTGGACCTTCCTGGCAACGTGGGACAGAAATTCTAGAATGAGCTGGGACTTGGCATCAAGGGATTGAGAAAACCTTCTTGACCAAAAGGGGAAAGAGTGAAATGAGACAAAATAAAGTGTCAATGGTGAGAGATTCCACAGTCGAGAGGTTATCGTGGAGGTTATTCTTATGCATTAATAGATATCACTTTTTTAGTTAAGGTGTAATGGAGAGGCTGGAGGGAAGTGCCTGAAAATTGAGAGCTGTGTTCCAGTAGCCATGTTTCTTGAAGATGATTGTATGATGATAAAGCTTTTGCAATGTGACTGTGTGATTGTGAAAACCTTGTGTCTGATGCTCCTTTTATCTACAGTATGGACAGATGAGTAAAACATATGGATTAAAAATAAATACATAATAGGGGGAACAAATGTTAAAATAAATTTAGTAGATTGAAAAAAAAATGTCCATTTTATAAGACTTTGGCTTTTAGTTTTTCTTCTCTGATTTTTCCTTTTTCAAATGCCTCAAGAAGATGTGGTGAAGCAATTCTTTTTACTTTGGGTTTGGAAAACAAATTGGTACAACCCCCTTTAGACGGCAATTTGGCCATAGCTTTAACAGATTTAATGTTAAGTGCACGTGCCCTTCGACCCAGCAATCCTTTTTGCAGGACTTTTCCTTTCACACACACTCTCATGCAGGTGAAGCATGTGTACAGCAAAGATAATAAAAAGATGCCCCAAGCATCCATCAACAAGGAACTATTTAATAGGGTATCACATATCCAAAGCATACTCTGTGTGGACTGGCACTAAGAGGCTATGCTACTGTTAGAAGAATGGGAGAGGTCTCCACGATATGTGGTAATGTGACAAAAGCAATGTATGGAACTTTGTGGTTTTTTAAAAAGGCAACTATAGATATAAATATAGAATGCACATATGTGGGTAAGCAGCTTCTAAGGTGGCCCCCAATGCCCCCTGCCCCCTGGTATGTGCCCTTAAATTATCCCCTGATTTTGAGTGGAGACTCAACATAGTGACTTGCTGCTAACGAACAGGATACGGCAAAAGGTATAGAATGTCACTTCTGAGATCAGGTTACAGAAAGTCTTTGGCTTCTTGTCTTGTGTGCCTTCTTTGTATCTTCTCAGTTGTTCACTCTGGGGAAGCCAGCTGCCATTTTGTGAGCTGCCCCGTGGGGAGGCCCACATGTCGAGGAACTGATGGAGACCTCCAGCAACAGCCCGCAAGGAACCGAGTCCTGACCACGACCATATGGGTGGGCTTGGAAGAGATCCTCCCAGGCAAGCTGAGATGACCGCAACCGCGTGGCAGATGCTGAGCCATGGGGACCAGCTGAGCCTGGATTCCCAACCCGCAGAACAGGTGAGGTAATCAGTGTCTATTGTTTACAGCCTCTAGGTTATGGGGCAGTTTGCATAGGTTTGTGTATGCACGCATTCATTTCTTTAAAATAAGGTAGTGGTGCAAACCACTGGGGAAGGGAATTCAGGGTTCTGGGGGCCGAGGGTAGGAGAAAACTTACTTTTGGTATAACCCCTTCGGGCGATCTGAATGTGTTACTTATTCTACAAACAAACAAATAATAACATTTTTAATACCCTCCTAAACAGTAATTCCAAAGGCCCATTTCTAAAATTCTCATGAACTTTTTTATGTACATCTACAAACATTCCCTACTCACAAAGAAGTTTTCTCATACTTTCTTTAGTCTAAGCTTCTATTACATCATTTCATATCAAAAAGAGACCACCTTTCCTTTTGCATTTTTTGGGGGGAGAGGAAAAATGCCTTCTTGTCAAACTGCTTCTTCTGGCCTGGCTAACTCTGGGCTCCAGCTACAACATGGGGTCCAATTCTTACCCTGGAACCTGTGGCTTCCAGTCTGTCCCTTAATTCACACCATCTCTCAGCTTGAAATTCTTTCTTCCCAGACCCCTTCCCCTATTAACTGCTACGCAAAATATAAGGCCCAACTCTTGGCTCTTACTCTGTTGCTCTCAGCCTACTTCTACCCCAACCCGTCTCATTCCCATGCCTTCAGATACAGCAGTTCCTGTCCATACCCATTCCTAGGTATGTATCCCAGATAAATTGGCCCCTCATCTCTGTATTTCATACTTGGTTGTAGGATGGTCTTCACCCACTGCACTGTCTTTTTTTTTCTTCCCTGTTAGACAGTAAGCTCCTTGGAGATGAGAAGGAAGAGGATAAAAAGCAGGAGTATGGGGACTGTGCTTTAGCACATTCTTTTTACTTCTTCATTTCCAGTGCATATTCCGATTCAGTTCAGGGGATGTGGACGTGTTTACACATAGTAGTTGATTATGTTCTTGACATAAATTCTTAAGAGATACTTGAGGATTTAGAAAACTTGCCACCTTGGTATGCACATATGGGATACTTTCAGTTGCAGTTCACAGAAGGCTCCCCCAACCTACCCCCACCTTGGATGGCTTAACTGTAGGGAACTTTTATTATTCACCCATCAAGAAAGTCTAGATTTCTCAGGGTTGGTTAACTCAGCAGCTCAGTCTCATCAAGGACTGAGGTTCTTTTCATCTCTCTGCTCTGCCATCTCAGTGGGCCGGACTTCTCAGGCTAATTCCCCTCACAGTCACAACATGGCTACACCGCTTACAAACCCCGTAAAAGTTGATGCATTGGGATATATCGAAAATTAAGAAGTTTTATTCAACAAAAGACATCATGGATAAAAATAGTAGATGACAGAATATTAGAAAATATTTTTAACGTCTAAACATGAAATGGTATTAATATATAGAGTATACAAGAACCACACACCAACTTCATAAAAAGCTAGGTAAAGGGTATGAATGGGCAGTTTAAGAAGAGGAGACTCAAAGTTCACCCAGCAATGAAGACATATTCAATTTTATTAGCAGTCCCAAAGAAATCTAAATGAAAACAAGATATCACTTTATATCTATAAACTTGGCAAAAAATAGAAAGCTGGATAATGGCATGTATTGGTGGGAATGCGGGAAGTATGTTCTGCATAACAAACCACCCCAAAACTTAGTGACTTAAAAAACCAACTATGTTATTTAGCTCACAATTCTGTGGGGTTGCCATCTGGGCTGGCCTCAAGTGGGCAGTCTTCTGCACCAACTGCCCTCTGCTCATCGCATGCCCAGGCCTGAGCTGAGGTGGCCGAGGCACCTGGCTCTCTCTGCACATGGGCGCTCGCCCTCCTGCAGGCCAGCCTGGGCTTGTTCACCTGATGGTGATGAGGCTTCCAGTTCCTCATGAGAGTCGCAAGCTCTTTTGTGATTTAGACTCAGAGCTAAAGCAATGGATTTTCTGCTGTGTTCCACTAGTCAAAGCAAGCCACAAGGCCAGATCAGGTCCAAGGGTAAGGAAACAGGCTCCATCTTTTCATGACAGTTGCTGCAAAGAGTTGTAGACTTTTTTTTTTTCTCTCTACTCTGCGAGGTATAAATTGGTTCATCTATGCCAATCTATACTAATCTAGAGAACAACCTGGTACTATAGTCAAATGAAGTACATTCGTATACCATAACCAGCATTTCTACCCCTATGTATAGATCTCAAAGATATTCTCATTTAGGCTCATGAGGAGACAGTGTTATTTGTGGTGTGTGCCAGTTTGCATCTGTGGTGGACCGCAGTAAGGCCATGCTCTTTAATCCTCACTCCATATTGCTGGGCGGGAGCTTTTTGATTATCCATGGAGATATGACCCACCCAATTGCGGGTGGTAACTTTTGAATAGATGGTTTCCATGGAGATGTGTCTCCACCCATTCAAGGTGGGGTTGCTTACTGGAGCCCTTTAAAAGGGAACCATTTTGGAAAAAGCTTTAAAGTCCACATAGCCAGAGACCTTTGGAGATGAAGAAGGAAAATGCCCCTGGGGGAGATTCGTGAAACAAGAAGCTGGGAGAGAAAGCTAGCACACTTTGCCTTTCTTGAGTGAAAGTAACCTCTTGGTGCCTTAATTTGGACGTTTTCACGGCATTAGAACTGTAAACTTGCAACTTACTAACTTCCCCTTTTTTATAAAAGCCGTTCCGTTTCTGGTATATTGCATTCTGTATAAAAGCCGTTCCATTTCTGGTATATCGCATTCTGTATAAAAGCCGCTCCGTTTCTGGTATATCGCATTCTGCATAAAAGCCACTCCATTTCTGCTATATCGCATTCTGTAGCTTGCAAACTAGCACATGGTGGCAGGAAGTTGGAGACAACCACATATGTCATTTGTGGAGTGGACTGTTAAAAACCATGGTATGCTCTCCCTTACATGGGACATGATGTCTGGGGACAAAAGTCTCACTGGAGGCTTGGGAGATGACCCCACGTCCTGGCCCTGGCCCTGGCACCATGGGATCAACAATGCCATCCTAACCAAAAGGGGGGAAGGAAGTGTAACAAGTAAGGCATCAGTGGCTAAGAGAGTTCAAATAGAGTCGAGAGGCTACACTGGAGGTCACTCTTATGCAAGCTTCAGCTAGACATTGCTACCTATCATAACTTGCCAAACCCCAATCAAAACCATTCCTGCCAATCCTAAAGAATACCTGGGGCATTATATAAGATTCTACAAAGGTTCCATGCACTAGGGTAACTCTCCAAAACATACAACCTCCAGATGGGTCCTTGGACCATATAAGTCCTGAAATGCAGAGGGCCCAGCCCGTCCAGAACATCAACTAGTTCCATCCCCCTATCCCATATTATCGACAGCCCCTTCCAACATGAAAAAGTTAGAATGGGCATAGCCCAAATGCTCCTAAAGAGTGGAAGAAAGATCAAAGGTAATGGTGGAGTTATACAGAGAAGGTAGGGTTTAACAAATAAGTATGATTGCTGAATCATTATACTGATATTTCCTTAAGCCTACAGTACCTTCAAGCAGCTAGAAAAAAAACCCTAAAATTGTGGCATTGTAACCCATACAGAATTCTGAAATCTGTTCTAGAACTAATTGTTACGATGTACTTTGAAATTTACTGTTTTTATGTATATATGTTTTTTAAGGAGAAGGAGGAGTATAACAGAGAAGATAGGATTTAACAAATGAGTATGACTGCTGAATCATTATATTGTTATTTCTGTTGGTCTCCAGTGTCTTGGAGCAGCTAGAAGAAAAAACAAAAAATTGTGAAACTGTAACCCATACCAAACTTTAAAACCTGTTCTATAACTACTTGTTAAAATGTACTTGGAAATTTATTGCTTTTTTGTATATATGTTATATTTTACAATAAAAAATAGTTTTAAAAAAAGTGGTATGTCTTTACATCACAAAATATTATGCAACAGTTTAAAACAATGGAATAAATGTACACATAGCAATATAAATGGATCTTAAAAGCATATGCTAAATGAAAAGGAGCAATAAGATATATAATATGTTGCCATTCAATTAAAAATACTTGTACACAAAACAATAGTACACATTTTGCAAGAAACAGATAAACAAAAAGATACATATTAGACACATTAGAATGGGGGAGATAGAGGGAAGCAGATAAGGGAAAAGGAGATAAAAATAAATTATTGAATAAATAAATAATTCACAAGAAGTACCTTTCCCAGACCAATGATGACAATGTACGGTGAACTGAGAAGTATGAGTGTCTTAGTTTCCCAGCTGCTAAATAAATACCATACAATAGGTTGACTTAAACAGTGGGAATTTATTGGCTCACGTTTTTAAGGTGATGAGAAGTTCAAAATCAAGGCATCAACAAGGCAATGAAAAGTCTGTGGCATTCTGGGTCGACTGCGGGCTTCTTGGTCCTGGGCTTTAAAATCACCGAGTAGTGCACATGGTGACATCTTTCTTTTCTGGGTTCTGTTGACTTCCAACTTCTGGCTGCTCCTGGGGGCTTCTCCTTCCATGTGTAATTTCCTTCAGCCAAGTTGTATAAAGGCCCACCCTTTACTGGGCACACCTTAACTAGTAACAGCTTCAAAGGTCCCTTTTACAAATGGGTTCATACCCACAGGACCAGGGGTTCTGAACATACTTTGTGCAGGAGAAATGATTCATTCGCCACCAATGACTATTGGAAACCTCTGCCCTTGAAAAGAGATGGATGGTAGGATAGCTCCTTTGTCTTTTCCCTCCCCCCTACTAGTGTTCCTTTTCATCATAAACTATTAAAGAATTGTCAGTTTCAGAAAGAAAAAACAAACAAGCAAGCACGAAGGGAAAAGAATTGCTAGCCCAGGGAATAAGCACATGTAAGGGTTGCCTCGTAGAGTAAGGGCCACTGCACATTGCTGAGCCTCCAAACTGGGGCATGTTAAGATCCTGCACACTTTTACCGAGTCCAAAGGCGACTCATACATGTTCTTCGTTGGAAAAATGCTCCACACCTGTTCTGTTTTCCCACCGCTGACCTGGGTGGAATGGCTGCCCCCCTTCCTCAGGATGTGACCACAACTCGTTCCACGCCAAACAGAACATCCAGGCCCTCAGAAGACCACAGCCACACTCCCCACCGGCCCCCAGACCTCCCCGGAAACTGGGTCACTGTGACAGGCACGAGGGCACCCAGGGCTCAGCCACCACTGCCCGTGGCGCAACCCCTAAAGATCTCCTAAGAGTTTTGTTCTTAGGTCTTCTCCCCAGTGCCAGGCATGCTTTCACTAACCAATTCCAAAGACTATTCCTGGTGCGCCCATCCTTTCTTTCAAAAAGAATTTTTAATATTACAGGTAGTTAAGTTTTTTTTTTGTTGTTTTTTTGTTTTGCACGGGCATCGAACCCGGGTTTCTGGCATGGCAAGTGAGAACTCTGCCACTGAGCCACTGTGGCCTGCCCAGCAGTTAAGTTTTCCACTTCCAGTTTAATTAAGTTCTCCATATAACTGAATCAAGACTTTGGGAAAGTCACATTTGATCTGTGTAGTTGGCTGTGAGAAGCAGATGGTAAAACCAATTCAATTGGTGTTTTGATTATTTTCTTTCTTAATTATTAATTATTAATTCTCTATTAGTTATGATCTGTTTCTGTTTTAATAGTATGTTAATGTTTCTTATTACCTTTTTTTTTTGCTTTAGAGCTTAGAATTTTCACTCAATTTTAAAAAAACATGACGTGAAAATGAGGGGTTGGTGAAAAAATAATAATTTGAGACAGTGTTTTCTTTAACCACTAGAGGGCACATTGCATTTGAGCTTTTGTTTTTCGATTCTGCATAATGTATATTTCAATAGAATGCCAAAGAATAAGAGAAATGCCATTTTTCCATGTAATTGTTTTAGAAAAAAATTCATAAATGTTTGTGTTATGAAAAACAGAATAGATTTTAAAATATCAAAATTCTTTAAACCAAAAATTTGTAACTCCCGATGCTATACTTAATGACCAAAACAAATCAAGTTGTCACCTCAATTACTAAGTGGAAAGAAGGTTAACTCTGACTCTATGGGGAGCAAAAAGAGAGTTGTAGCTCCAGTGAAGAGCTGTCTTGTCAAGTGTAGGCAAAAGAAGCCCCAGGGAATTGAAATGAGAAGAAATCCCCTAATCAATTCCCCACTTAAATAGAAGTCTTTAAATTTCTTATTCTTTTTTTTTGGGGGATTTGCAATATGTGCATATCGTAAAAATTAAAAATCTAAAAGTAGTATACAGAGAAAGTTTCTCTTCTCCCCACGACACAGTTTCATTTCTTGGAGCAACTGCTGTTACTAATTTCTTAGGCATGCTTCAGGAAATAATCGACATTTACAAACTTTACAAACATATAGCTGGGTAAATATATTGAGATTTTTCCCCTTGGAAATGGTAGTATACCAGCACGCTGTTCTCACCTTGCTTTTTTTTTTTCACTTATTATATCTTAGAGATCCTTTTACTGTACATATAGATCAGCCTTGTTAATTAGAGCAGCTGCCAGCTATTGAAAGTACATTTTATTGTGTAATTCTATTGAACCTAAGCCCATTATTTATTTAAGGTGTTTCCAGTCTTTTGCCTTTATAGACATTATTGCAATGAATGCCCTTGAACATACGCTATTTCGCACTGTGTGTATCTAGAGGATAAACAAAGCGTAAGTATAATTAGAAAAAATTCAGTAATCTAATGATAAATGTTTAAGTTATGAAAAATAGAAATAGATTTTAAAACATCAAAATTCTTTGATTTTGCAGATAGTGCAGCAGTGACCAAGATGCAAGGCACAGGAACTTTGCGGCAAGCAGAGCTGCCGAAGCAGCTCAATAACTCACAGGGGCCAGGGGCCCAGTATCCTCGTTCTCCAAGATCCAATAAGCCTCGAAAAGATGCTCAGCATCCGTGGTCAGGAGGGAAATGCCAACCACAGCCACGATGAGCTCACATTCCACGCGCGCTTGGATGACTATTATTTAAAAAGGGGAATAACAAGTATTGGCAAGGATGCGGGGAATTTGGAACCCTTTTACATTGATGGTAGCAGTGTAAAATCCCTCTAGGATAGATTCCTCAGAAAGCTGAACACAGAATTACCTTGTGACCTGAAAATCCCACCTCTTAAGAACTGAAGACAGAGACTCAAACATCGTATAACAATGTGTTTGGCAGAATTATTCACAGTAGCCAAAAGGTAGAAGCAACTCAAGTGCCCATCAACAGCTGAATGGGTAAAACAGCGTGGTATAGGCACCACAGGATGTCGTTCAGCCCTAAAAAGGAATGAAGTCCTGATTTGCCTACAACATTGGAGCACGGTGAAGACATCACATTGAGTGAAGTAAGTCGGACACAAAAAGACAAATATTGCACCATCTTGCTTATACAAGCAAGCAAATTTCATAGAGCCGAGGGTAGATTACAGGTTCCCAGGGGCCAGGGGAGGCAGGGGAGAAGGGTGGGGAGTTAGACAGTAGGTGCAGAGCTTCCGTCCGAGGCGATTAGAGTTGGGGTGATGGACGCAGGCAGGAGCAGACACAGTGACTGCCGTTAGTGCCACTGAATTGTCCACTTGCAGTGGTGAAAATGGAACATTTGAGTTGTTGAGCTGTTGCTACAAGAAGCTTAAACAAAGGCCATTTCAAAAAAGACAAATTGGCAAAACAAAAACAGAGCAGTGTGAAAAGATGTACAAGGGTGGCTGAGCGGCAGAGTTCTCGCCTGCAGTGCCAGAGACCCAGGTTCGCTTCCCGGGGCCTGCCCGTGCAAAAAAAAATAATGTGTACAAGGAGAAGCTGCTTCCTTACGTTTGGGCTTCAGCTACGCCGCCCCCATGCTTGTCTCAGAGCTCACCACCAGCTAGGGTGTCTGGTGCCTCCTCCCTTTCCTCGTGGGTTTCAAGCAATAAAGATTCCTGTGTGCCCCTGTTTTGTCCACGCATATGCACATCTTGCAGACCTGTGGTTTATCAGGACACAGAGCGTGGCTTCTTCTTTTTCTTTTCAGCGGCATGGTAGTCCATGCACGACTGCAGGCCCCTGTGCATGGAGTCTTAGGTTTTTCCAATGTTCACTATTATAGTCAGTGCCACAATAAAGGATCTTGTACCTATGCCGCTTTGCAGGTGTGCAAGCATGTCTGAAGGATAAATTCCCCAAAAGGAAACTGTAATCTCAAAAGGTAAAAGGGAAACTGCAATCTCAAAAGGTATTTGCATTGTTAGTTTTGATGGATGTTGCCATATTGCCTCCTACAGGTGCCAACTTACACTCCTGCCAATGCATACATCATTCTCTCTAACTGCTGCATAATACACTGAAGTACAGAGAATACATACCATAATTCATAGGCTCTGCCTACTGATGGACATTAAGTTGTTTGCAGCTGTATTATAAACAATTCTGTAATAAACATCCTTACATGTGTTTACTCATGCTTGAATTTCTCTAGGATGATTAAAGAAAAACAAATCAAAACAATGAGATGTAATATTTTACCTATCAGATGGACAGATATTTTATAGTTTAATAATACCCTGTGTTTGTGAGGTTCTGGGAAAACAGGGATCTCCAATCTGTTGGTGGGAGGGTAATAGCAATTTTAGATAGCAATTTGATTGCGTCTTATCTGAATTTTAAACAATAGATAGCAATTTGATTGCGTCTTATCCGAATTTTAAACACACGTATGATTTGTTCCAGGGATTCCAGTGTTAGAAATTTATCTTAGCTATATTCTCAAAAAAATTGGTGCTGTTTGTTATACAAAGATGCTTCTTTTGCATTATTTGCAGAACACTGCAAACAGCCTATATGCTTATTAAGAGGTGACCAATGCATTCCATTATGTTATAACAATGGAACACTAAAAGACTGAGGATGATCTGTAAGTACAGGTCTTAGTTTCATGGCGGTTATCACAAATACCATGTACTGGGCTGGCTACACAACAGGAAGTTACAGGCCCATGGTTCCGAGGCTGGAAGGCTCCCTCCTCCTGGGGTGGCATCTCCTGGCCGGCCCTGGGGCCTTGGCTTTTCCGTCCTGGGCACAGGGAGGCAGCCCCTCCTCTCCAGGCTTCCTCGACCCCAGCTTCTGGCTGCTCTGTGGCTTCTCTCTGCGGGTGAAGACCCGGCCTGGTTCAGTCGGGCCGCACTTTAACTGAAGTGACGCCATCAAGAGGTCTTCTGTCTGATGGGTCACTCCCACAGGAAGGGCCCAAGGTTAACAGCTCGTGCTTCTGGAGTACATAAGCCCATGCCACCGCAGCCCTGCTCGGGAGTAACTACCAAAATTCATTCTTGAGTGAAAAAAGGAAGGCAATTAGCAACCATATCTAGCAGGTTCCTATTTGGGTAGATAAAAACGAGATGCACATATCATCTATGCTGATATAGGCATGACAGTTATTCTGGAAGGATGCACCAGAAACTAAGCAAAGACATCCTATGGGGAGAAAGTCGGTTGCGCGTTGGGGAGAGAGAGGATCCAAAGACGTTTACTTCTCACGTCACACAATCTGTTCTGTTTGCCTCCCACCGCATTTAAAACATTCTAAAGGATGAATGGCCTACGCAGAATCCGTTCAAAGATCTAACTTTTCTCATCAATTCGGCATAGTGGATACACTTTCTAAACAGGGTTTTGTGCTTTGGAAATTTCTCTCAAAAAATAGCCTTTTGAAATTGTATGATGTACAAACAAAATTGTTTTTAAAAAGTAGCCTATTCACATGGTGTTTTGGAGATAGCTTATTAATTTATTAATGAGATTCAGGTGTCATCAGAAAGCAAGAAAGATAATTCCAACTGAATTATATCTGGTAAATTGATAGATGCCCCAACAAGAATACACTCCCATTAAAGGACAAGATCGGAAACTGTTTTCCTCTAACTCGTCACTACTCAAAGTGTGGGCCGTGAATCAGAAGCATTGGCTTCACGGGGGGGCCACCAGAAATGCCCCACCCCAAATCTGTGAATCAGAATCTGCATTTTAACAACACCTGCAGTGGCAAGATACACAGTGAGAAGCACTACTCTAACAGACAATAAAATCGAACACTAATAAAAATCTAGCAGACTAATAAAAATTAGCAGAGGTGGTTTGCACTTGTATTCCCCGAGTCACCAGGATATTCTCTTAAGCCAGTCCACGGGGGCCAGTGTGCATCTTCAGGCAAGAATAGTGGAATAAAGGAGATGTTACGACAGTTATCATCTCGTCAACTGCTGGAGTAATTGTTGACTATCATCACTCAAATTGGTGTTCTGGAAAATAAAGGAGGAGCCAGAATTTGTCAGTTTGTCCCAGAACTGTCCGAGGAGGACAAGTCGGCCAGGCCTTCCTTAGGAGAAAAGCAGCCAGTCTCGAGCCAGCCTTCCTCATATAGAATCTTGGCTCTGCCTCTCACTCTGAGTCCTTAGGCACGTGGTTTAATCAACATCTGCCTCAGTTTCCTCATCTGTAAAATGGGAATAATAAATTCCCTACCTCACGGCACTGTTGTGAAGATTTTTTTCTTTGTGCCCTATAGAACAGTGCCTGGCCTGTGCAAAGGCTCATCGTAAATGTTTATTAAATAGATAAAAGCCAAGAGCCCAAAGTCAGGACAGAGGAACTAATGTGCTGAGCAAAGAAAGTGAGAGGCACTTTCCTTGCCATCGCTTTCCATCTCTTTGTGAGAGGCGTGCACTCGGTTACATTCAAATGACACCTTCTGATTGGACGACAGCAATAACCCCGTGCTGCTTTAACGTGACAGGAATAAAGGAAGGAAAGGGAAAACAGAAAGCAAGGAAAAAGAGACTAAAGTGCAGGCAACGTTGTCCTCGCTGAGCTGAGCATCTGCCACACGCCAGGCGGGCCTGTGTTGGGGGCACTGGGCAGATAGGAGCCAGGTGGACAGGTCTCTGCCCTTTGGAGCTTAAAATACGGAAGGAAGCAGGAATGAACAGGCAGGGAGGGAAATGATCAGGGATGGGAAAGGTCCTCTGAAGGCACCTGGCAGGGCGGGCAACGGGCAGGCAGAGGTGATGTCCCCCAAAGCAGGACCTGAAGCATGAGCAGCAGCTCTAGCTGAGCTTGGCTGAGGGCCCTGGTCCGGGGCAGAGAGGGAGGGGAGGGCGAGGAGACAGTGGCGCCAGGACTCCAGGATGGGCCAGGGAGGGCTGTGGTGACCTGGGCGTGCAGGGGCAGGGGCCGGCACAGGGCCTGGAGGCCACCTAAGAGTCTAGATTGTTCTATGAGATCTTGATAATTTGATTCACATTTTAAAGATAACTCTGGCTACTGCATGGAGGGTGACTTGAAGGGACAGCGCGGAAGTAGGAGAGCAGACCGGAGGGCCACTGCCCATGTCCAGGCCAACACGACAGCAGCTCGGGCCTAAGCCATGGCCGCAGAAATGAGCAGTGAGGGTGGTTGTCATGGTCAGCTTTATGTGTCAACTTGGCCACATGGTGGTACCTGTTTGTCTGGTTGGACAAGTGCTGGCCTGTCTGTTGTGATGAGGACATTTCATAGAATTAAATCATGATCACGTCAGCTGCATCCACAGCTGATTCCATTTGTAATCAGCCAAGGGGTGAGTCTTCTGCAATGAGTGATGCTTAATCTAATCACTGGAAGCCTTTTAAGGAGGATTCAGAAGAGACAGCCTCTCTTCCTGCTTGGGCTGGTGAGCCTCTCCTGTGGAGTTCGTCCAGACTCTCCATCGGAATAATCGGCTTCACAGCCTGCCCTACGGATTTTGGACTCTGCATTCCCACAGTCACGTGAGACACATATAAATTTCATATTTACGGATATTTCCTGTTGATTCTGACTAATACAGCTTGGTACCAGGAGCGGTTCTTAAGAAACAGAATCTTAAAAATGGGTTTTTATGAATGGTTTTCTACTCTGACTGGACTCAAAGGCACTAAGGACTCTGATTCCCATAATCAGAATGACACTCCCAATCCATGGAGTGAGTTGGCAAAAGAGATAGTCAAAATATCACCATTCGATTTTCCTAAAGCTTTGCTTGTATGAAGCCAGGCTCTGGGGGATAATGATTTTGACACCTTTACAGAGTTTTTTTGAAATAAGAGGTATAGAGATGTTGGCTGGTTGTTGTTAGATACACTGGCTACATTAATGAGTGAATGGGATGGGCTTAAGACTTCAAACGAGAAGCTTAAGTGCCATCTGACAGATGTAGAAGTTTCTATGAGTGTCCTGAAGGAAAATCGTATTTCCTATAGCTGTAGACTTGAGATCTCTGAAAATCAGACTCAGAATCTTATTGTTAGAGTAGCAACTTTACAGTGTAAACTGAAATCTCGATCTTGCATGGTGTCTGCCATTAAAGTGAGGACATTGATTGGAAAGGAGTGGGACCCTGAAAAATGGGATGGTGACATATGGATTGATAATGATGTTGGGGGTGAGGTTGAAACCCTAGGTCATGCTGAGTCTTCTCTAGATAACCCTGTAATAGTCTGCCCTGAGGACATAACCGCCCCACCTCCAGCCTGCTTTGAGGAGTTGGCCACCCAACCTCCTCCTGAAGGGATTAGCCCTAGAGTGATTAATCCTGTCTCACCATATGAAACTGCAAATGAAGGCCCTGAAGCAAATGGCTTGCAAGATACTTCTGGTTCTTTTCATAACCCATCCCTACCACACCTCATTTCTTCCAGACCTAAAACTAGACTAAAGTCCCAACAGGCCCCTAAAGGTGAGGTACAAAGTATCACACGTGAGGAGGTACGTTATACTCCAAAGGAACTGTGTGAGTTTTCCAATTTATATAGACAGAAATCAGGGGAATATGTGTGACAATGGATTTTAAGGATGTGGGATAATGGTGGGAGGAATATAAGGCTGGATCAGGCTGAATTTATTGATATGGGCCTACAAAGCAGAAATTCTGCATTCAATGTTATAGCTCGAGGGGTTAGAAAAGGCATTAAGAGTTTGTTTGGATGGTTGGTTGAAACATGAATCAAAAGGTGGCCAACATTACTGGGATGAAATGCCAGAACTGCCCTGGTATAACGTAGATGAGGGGATCCAGAGGCTTAGAGAGATTGGAATGTTAGAGTGGATTTATCATGCAAAGCCTGCTCTTACACCCCAGGAATGTCCAGAGGATGCACCTTTTACCAGAACACTGAGAAATAAATTTGTGAGACTAGTGCCATCATCCCTGAAGAGCTCTGTGGTTGCACTTCTCTGTAGGTCAGATATTACTGTAGGAACTGCTGTCACTGTGCTGGAATCCTTAAACACCATGGGGATGACCAGATCCCAAGTTGGCAGAAGCCAGGTGGCAGCACTTAAAATTGCCAAAAACAGGGTAGACGTGTCTATTATAATAGACAGCAAACTCAAAGCAGAAGTCAAAATAATCTGACTTGCAGAGATTTGTGGCATTGGCTAGTAAATCATGGGGTACCTAGAAATACAATAGAAGGGCAGTCTACTAAATTCTTGTTTGAGCTGTATAAACAAAAGAGTTCTAGGTCAAGTGAACAGAAGTCTAACTTGAATTACAAAAACACAGAGTCACGGCCCCTTACTCAATTTCCAGACTTGAACAGTTTACAGACCCAGAGCCCCTTGAATGAAGGGGAGGCCAGGTCCCTTTGGGGAAGAATGCTGTTACACTGCCACAAATTTATACTGTTAATCTTCCTCCAAGCCTTCCCCAAGGAGACCGACGACCTTTTACCAGGGTAATGTGCATTGGGGAAAAGGAAATGATCAGATATTTTAGGGACTATTAGACACTGGTTCAGAAGTGACATTAATTCCAGGGGACCCAAAACGTCACTCTGGTCCACCAGTCAGAATGGGGGCCATGGAAGCCAGGTGATCAATGGAGTTTTAGCTCAGGTCCACCTCACAGTGGGTGCAGTGGGCCCCTGAACCCATTCTGTGGTTATTTCTCCAGTTTCAGAATGAATAATTGGAATAGACATACTGAGCAAATGGCAGAATCCCCACATTGGCTCTCTAACTCATGCAGTGAGGGCTATTATGGTGGGAAAGGCCAAGTGGAAGCCACTAGAACTGCCCCTACCTAACAAAATAGTAAATCAGAAGCAATAGCAGGTTCCTGGAGGGATTGCAGAGATTACTGCCACTCTTAAGGACTTGAAGGTTGTAGACGTGGTGATTCCTAATACATCCCCATTCAACTCTCCTGTTTGGCCTGTGCAGAAAACAGATGGGTCTTAGAGGATGACAGTGGATTATTGTAAGCTCAACCAGGTGGTAACTCCAATTGCAGCTGCTGTTCCGGATGTGGTATCATTGCTTGAGCAAATCAGTGCATCCCCTGGTACCTGATATGCAGCTATTGATCTGGCAAATGCTTTTTACTCAATAGCTGTTAGTAAGGACCACCAGAAACAGTTTGCTTTCAGCTGGCAAGGTCAGCAATATACTTTCACTGTCCTACCTCAGGGGTATATTAACTCTCCAGCCCTATGTCATAATCTTGTCCACAGAGACCTTGATCATTTCTCCCTCCCACAAGACATCACACTGGTCCATTATATTGATGATATCATGTTGATTGAACTTAGTGAGCAAAAAGTGGCAACTACTCTAGACTTACTGGTAAGGCATTTGCATGTCAGAGGATGGAAGATAAATCCAACAAGAATACAGAGGGCTTCCACCTCAGTGAAATTTCTAGGTGTCCAGTGGTGTGGGGCATGTTGAGATATCTCTTCTAAGGTGAAGGATAAGTTGCTGCATCTGGCGCCTCCCACAACCAAAAAAGAGGCACAATGCCTAGTTGGTCTCTTTCGATTTTGGCGACAACATATTCCTCATTTGAGTGTGCTACTCCGGCCCATTTATCAAGTGACCAGAAAAACTGCTAATTTTGAACAGGGACCTGAACAAGAGGAGGCTCTGCGACAGGTCCAGGCTGCTGTACAAGCTGCTCTGCCACTTGGACCATATGATCCAGCAGATCCAATGGTGCTGGAAGTGTCAGTGGCAAATAGAGATGCTGTTTGGAACCTTTGGCAGGGCCCTATAGGAGAATCATAATGCAGACCCTTAGGCTTTTGGAGCAAAGCCTTACCATCTGCTGCAGTAACTACTCTCCTTTTGAGAAACAGCTTTTGGCC
>PVIY010035982.1:0-25832 GCA_004026745.1 Myrmecophaga tridactyla
GTTGAAAGATTTTCCTGTGAAGTCTCTGGGCTCTGTTTTTCTTATCCTGCCCAGTAGGTGGCGCTTGTCTGCCTGCGGGTCCCACCAGCAAAAGGTGTCGTGACTCCTTTAACTTTGGAAGGCTCTCCCTGCTGGGGGCGTGGTCGAGACAGAGGAGAGGTTGTAGGCTGGTTTTAATGGCTTCAATTTGCCAAGCCCTAGGGTCTGAGTTCCTTGAGAGAGTTATTCCACCTAAGTTGGGCTTCACCCCTCCCCTGGGGAAGGCTCATGTGGGAGACAGCCCTGAAAGCAGTCTGTTTCTGCCTATGCGTGGGGCAGTTGCAGCCCGAGAAGTCCCGCCGCTGAATCCAGAGGCTGCCAAGTCTCCGTAGAAACAGCCGCGAAAACCCCCGTTTTGTCCCCTTTCCTCTTTTTCGGTTAGCCCAATAAGCGACTGCTGACTTGCCCAGTTTCGCGTGAGCTGGGGGCCTATTTTTGGTAATCAGAATTTGTTTATTAATGCCACAATTGGCGCTTGGTTGGATTCAATCCCCGCTACTATAAGTCTCTTTCCTTTCACTCCGAGAAGCCGACTATGGGGGACGGGCGCCGGCCGCCGCGGCTTTGGGGAACTCACCGTTCCGGCGAGTTTCCGTCGGTCTAAGCTGCTCCAGACCTGGGCGCGCTGTGTGTCCGGTCACTATCGTGGTTCCGGGAGCTGTTCTGTACTGTTTCTGGTTATCTAGTAGTTGTTCTGGAGGACGAACTAAAACGCGCACATTGCTAAGCCGCCATCTTGGCCCCCCCTCAGGTGTGGACTTTTTGATGAGACCATTCCAGGTAAGGTGTCATCCACTTCAGTCAGGGGAGTTCTTTATCCTATTACTGGAGTCCTTTATAAATGGAATGAAATTCAGAAGCCATAGGAAGCAAGAACCTGAGAAGGCATCCAGAAGAGAAGGAAGAGACAAGGAGATGCTGCCATATGACTTGCCACATGACAGAGTGCTATAGTTTGCTAGCTGCTGGAATGCAATATACCAGAAACAGCACAGCTTTTAAAAGCGGGAATTTAATAAGTTGCAAGTTAACAGTTCTAAGGCCAAGAAAATGTCCTAATTAAAACAAATCTATAGAAATGTCTAAGCAAGGGCATCCAGAGAAAGATACCTTGGCTCAAGAAGGCCAATGAAGTTCAGGGCTTCTCTCTCAAGCAAGAAGCCACATGGCAAACACAGTCAGGGTTTCTCTCTTATCTGGAAAGGCATGTGGCAAACACGGCATCATCTGCTAGCTTTCTCTCCTGGCTTCCCTTCACGAAGCTCCCTGGGAGGCATTTTCCTTCTTCATTTCCAAAGGTCGCTGGCTGGTGGACTCTCTGTTTCTCATGGTTATGTTGTTCTGCTCTCTCCAAATCTCCCTCATTCTCCAAAATGTTTCCTCTTTTATAGGATTCCAGTAAACTAATCAAGACCCACACGAATGGGTAGAGACACATCTCCACCTAAGCCAGCTTAACAGCCTCTCTTGATTGAGTCACATCTCCAGGGAGATGATCTAATTACAGATTCAAACATACAGTAATGAATAGGGATTAGAAGAAACAGCCGGATTTATAAAATAGGATTAGGATTAAAACATGGCTTTTCTAGGGTACATATATCCGTTCAAACCAGCACAGAGGAACCAAGAATCATGGTAGCCAGCCCCAGAATGTCAGTCTTGAAGGGGAAGGCATAGCTTTGATGATGCCTTGATTTGGACATGTTCTCAACCTCACAATTGTGAATGGATAAATTTCCATGGTTTAACCCAACCCTTTTCATGGTATTTCGTTAAGCAGCCTAAGAAACTAAAACACCCTCTCTTACTTTCTTCTGGTCCACGGCTCAGCAAGACAGTATGGTCAATTAATGCAGCTGTCTCCAGAAGGAGCTCAGATTCTCTCATCTGTTTACTGGGTGGAATGGTCAGGTTCGTGTGTCAACTTGGCCAGGTGTTGATGCCCAGTTGTCTGGTCGGGCAAGCACTAGTCTGTCTGTTGCTATGAGGACACTTTGTGGACTTAAATCATGATCATGTTGGGAGTATCTTCTGTAATGAGTGATACTTAATTTAATCACCAGAAGGCTTTTAAGGAGAATTCAGAAGAGATAATCACTTTTCCTGCTTCAGCCAGCCAGTCTCTCCTGAAATTTGTTGGGGACCTTCATTGGAGCTGCCAGCTTGCAACCTGCCCTACAGATCTTGGATTCTTACATCCCCACAGTTGCCCAGCGAGCCTGTCCTGAGAGTTTGTTAAGGACCTTCATTGGAGCTGCCAGCTCATGGCCTGCCCTACAGACCTTGACTCTACATCCCCCCGGTTATGTGAGACACTTTCATAAATTTTATATTTACAGATATCTCCTGATGACTCTGCTTCTCTAGAGAACCCTAGCTCTTATACTGGGTAATGATCATATTGAAAGAGTTGGTAGGTTGAATAGAGCTATTTTGAAAATTCGGGATTCTACCTGACCATTTTGGGGCATGAAACTTCTTTCTTTTCTTAATGGTAACAATCCCAGGTTGACCTGATAAGTACATCTTCTGGGAGCCCGCTTAGCCAATGAGGCCTAGGGGATTTAAATTTCATTTCATTTTATCACATAGACTTGTTGCATTGACATGGTCTCAGACAAAAAACACAATGACTAATTAGTTGAATACACTGCTTGCAAGTTCCCCTACAGTGGTCCATCTGGGTAAAAGTGGGGTGGGGAACATAATGGATTTCTGTAAGCTTTATGAAAATACCCTTGATTCACTGTACCACACCCTTCTGGAAGAAAGGTCTGAATGTGAGTAAGGGATGATTAAAAGAAACCTGAATTTAGAGCTACTGGAATGGGACACAAATTTTGAGACTGTAAATGGAAAACCAGAATTCTGGGACATGGAGAGAGTACATTAAATCCTAGACACTATGGGGAAAGGAGGAACATCAGTGATCATTGTCTTTCAGAACCATCCCTGAAGACTTTCTCACAAAGGAAACACCCTGGTGTGGTTCTCTCAAACTGCTGCAGTGCTCTAAATATAACTGATTGATGAAACTGATATTCCTTAATAAAGGTCTCATGATTTGATTACCAGTCTGCCTTAAACTTAATAAAAAATCCATAGAAACAGCAAAGAAGGGCCCCAGCTTCTGCCCTTCTCAGAAAAGCACCCATCAACATCCCAGATATCTTTCCCACTCCCATTCTCACAGGTGTCACAGTCATTCTGTGGTGTAGGCAAATTCCACCCAGCTGATGGTGTGGACAAGCATTCACAAGTTGAAGTGACTGGCTCTGGGCCTCAGCAAAAAGAACTAAACACAATATTTGAACTGAACTGGGAACTCTAAGACTTACTAGCTGGCTACACTAGAATGATGTAGGTTCCACCTGAGGAGGGTCTAACTACTGTAAATCAGGTGTTTAATTTGCCTCTCACCCCAAAACAGGCTGACTTATACCTTAGGAGTAACCATAAGAGACTTTTGAGCGTTTAGGGAAATATCACCAACCACTCCTGTAGACCTCAGATGATGGTGGAGATCTCACCAAAATGGGGCTACCGTGAGTTACTGGGGGAAGGTTCTTGGAGAGTTAACCAAGGTATTATTTATGCATAGCCTGAGGGCTGTAATCCCTGCAATGGGGTCACTGAATTATAAAAGATGGTATGAAATTTATCCTTGCTAGTTGATATTATCAGTGATACCATTGGCCCTAGAAGGTACTCAGGTAAACTTCAACTCACTGGTCATGGTTGTTCTGGATGAGAGCATTGTCCTAGACTTACTCACTGTGGGCCAAAGTGGAGTTTGTTGCAGTTGCTCATGTATCATATTATGCTTGATATATCTCACTTCAAACCAAGTGAGATCAGTAGAGAAACTTAAGAAGATAGCTGGCTTCTTAAGATAGACCTAAATCTGTTATACTGGAGGAGCCCAGGACCCTGGGGGCACATAGTCATTACTACAGGCTTGACCTTATTCTTGTGCTTGGAGTGCTTTTCATAGAGATTTTAATTAAATGCTGTATGAGACAAGTTGGACTAATCTGGTTCCAGCTAAATGGTAGAATTTAACAAATATGACAGGAATAACATATTCATTGGTCTGTGTCTTAGTATAAGAAAATGCTATAACTTTGCCTTCCCTTCAGAAGAGTTTGTACATGTACACCCACAGAAATACATTTCTAAAAGATAAACTGGAAAGTAGAATCAAAATATGCATAACAGCACACTGTTCTCTGTAAATGCAGTTCTAGCACTTAACGTGTTAAAATTATCCAGTCTGGTGAACCAACTGTGTTAGCGTATCTATGATCTTTGTACTTTTGGATGTTTATATAGTTTTGATAACTCCGTTCTTTTATCATATATCAAGAAATGCCTTTTATACAATGAATGTTCATTGTTTAACTATATTCTGGCTAAATGATATCTGATATTTTCTTTTACATATCAAAGTTCTGTAAATTCTCAATTATAATTAGTATGTTTCATATGTTATTCTTTCATTTTGAAATAACTTCAATTGAAATAATCAATTTCCTATAAAGAATACATTCAATTTCCTTACCATGGATGATCCTTTCCTGTTCAGTTTTTAATTAAGGAAAAAATGCTACCAATAAAACATTTTATTTTCCTTTAAGAATACAGAGGTAACAAAGCTCATTATAAAAATCTAAAAAGTAGAAATATATAGTAAAAAGTGAAAGCCTCTGTTTGCTTGCATACTAACCCTTGCTCTCTTGTACAAAATTCCATACCCTCAACATATAAATATATTTATACAGATGTATGCTTTCTTCTTGTTGAAATTTCCCCTTTCCTATGTATGAAAGGCTACTTCAACTTCCTTGTCTTAGGAAATGTTTATATGGGTAAAGAAAGGTTTTGGGTGGGGTGTGAGAAAAAATGGATAAAATCTTAAGCCCTGGTGTTTCCAGATTTAGCAATGATTTTTCAGGCTCAAATACCTGACTTCAAGAGACCACACACATTTGGACAATAGGTATCTCAAGATTAATGAGTGAGGACTGGATATTAGAGGCTTTTCCACCCTTGTCCCCATTTCCCACAGAATATTTTGCCTTGTGCAAGGGCCACAGATCTTGCATGATTTGGAAGGAGAAAAGAGCTCACAATAATTGAGATTGAATATTCTATCAGCCTAATGGGTGGGGGAGACCAGAACTGGACTGAAGAACATTTAAATAAAATATTTAGATAAATCTCCCATGAATAACTGAGTTTGTGGAGAAAGAGTCTTAATCATTACACATACATATAGCTCTCCATCTCTGGCAAAGCAATACTAGCAATAGCTTATATTTGTTTAACTTCACGTTTTATTAAGGTTTATTTCCACATACATTATATAACTTGATCCTCACTTAACAATTTCACAGAAGGGTATATTGTAGAGAATGCAGTCCATCCCAGAACACATGATTATTAAGTGACAGATCAGAATTCATAAAAAATAATCTGGATTTCTTTCTTAAATTACACTACATTTGGTATGTATACACTGAACACTTCAAAGTCCTGATACCCTTATCTATGACACATATATAAATGTTGCTCTCAAGGTAAACTACAGCCATAAAGATTTTAAACATGAGTGATCCAGTGTATATTCAAGTGAAGGCATTTAAGATTTCAAGAAGTTGAAGGTCATTAAAAGCTTAAGATAATTAAAACAGGAAGCTAGATGCAATTGAGTCTTCTCTGAAGGAGTTTTCAATTTTATTGAATTTGCAGTCTCTTCAAATTTAGGTTTACAACTTTAAATAAAAGTCTCTTCTGGGCTTAGTTCCTGGTCTGAGCACCAGTCTGAGCAAATAGATATGTAGGGGAAGATACAAGAATGTTGGGATTCTGGGTTTCACCTAAAATTTGAGCCTCCCCAGATTCAGGAACATCATGGTAAGGAGTTCAATTCTTCTAAACCTAGTTAAAGTTCTCTCTTATTTCCAGTAATTTAAAAGTTTAGTTATTGTCATTCTTTTCATCTTCATTTGAAAACAGAAGGTTTTAGATGGCTATATTTAGAAATGCCATGTGGTAGGCAAACAATTGAACAAAAATGTTTCGTTCCTTTCGTATAACTGTATTACTTTGAAATGTAGTAAAGTTTCGTGGTTGCTATTTGCTTCTTTTACGGTGGATCTTCTTCCCTTTGAAACTTGAGAAATTTATCCTTAGAAGATTATTAATTATGCATTATTTTATTTTTCATATGCTTCTTCTTTTCTTCTTTTTTGTTGTTGCAACTCATTTGTTTTCACCTAGTCTCTATGCAACTTATTGATGTATCCAGAAGATTATTAATTATGCATTATTTTATTTTTCATATGCTTCTTTTCTTCTTTTTTGTTGTTGCAACTCATTTGTTTTCACCTAGTCTCTATGCAACTTATTGATGTATCCCTTTTGATAACTTCAGTGTCCAAGCTAAGAAATCCAAGTAAACAAAACAAAGCAAAAATCTCCCTTTTTGGATGTCTACAGTATCTAGTACGATCTAAAGATAATAAATAACAAATTCAGAGTTCGGTTTTGCTAAACTCTATGTCTGGAAGTCTTTTATGACACATTTTTTGACTTTTTAAAAGACTACTGAAAATTTAGTAATTTAGAGTAGCATATTTGTTATTTTCACATGGTTATAGTTAAATGAAATGGCATTAGTCGTGTAGATGGTACACAGTTATATACATTACTTGTTTCCTTCATTCGTCAAATTGTTTTCTCTCCAATCAATGGTTGGTTTTTATCTGTGGCATTATTCAAACATAGAGAAACACATATATATCCATAAACAAAATACATACGATGGAGAGAATGTCTCTGCTTTAGGTAATATTTTAAATTTTATGAATTAACAAAACAAGTTCCCATTTACATACCCCTTTATCCATTTATGAGAAAGAAATAAATACAAACTAGAAAAAGCTTAGAAGGTCCTGAATTCATGTAAAAGTGAACTCTTTAGGAAGGAGAGAATCTATGAGACTATAAACTTTAATATAATTATTGTCTCAGTTTGGGGGACTTGAATTTTTACAGTTCAGTATTTGTAAATATAAATACAGGGAGATCCCCCACTACACCCCATTATTCCTATTAGATATTCATGGTCCCATCTCCTTTTCTAGGACTGCTGGGTCACCTGAAGCGCAAAATACTCAAACACAGACCAAACAAATGGAACATGGGTAGGTATTGCTTCTATTAGATCATCAACAGTTGAGTGATCAGCCCTGGTCAAGGACCCTGGAGGTTCCTCCTTTTGTGTGCAGGCTGGGTGATCACTGTGTACATGTGGGTACTAGAGCAATGTTATTTGCAGTGTCACATGTCTTTTTCCCAGTAAAGAGGTCTTCTCTTCTTTGAGCATCTTCCATGACCAGTTCTCAAGTTCCCAAGCTAAATTTCTTATTCAACTTCCTCTAGGACCTCATACTAGTCTATAGGAAATCCTTTCCTCTCTTCATATTTGCCTTTGTCCTCAAAATCTGCTCTTTTGTTCTTCTATAAGAAATCTCGATAGCTCTTCAAATCAATAGCAAGAAGTTTTGGCAACTCCTTACCAGGTGCTATTCTCTTGCTGCAGGGAGGGCTTACTCTTCAAACTCTGCTGTGAGTTGCATTCCATACGTCTATTACAAAGAAAAGAAGGAAAACCAAAAGAATTTTCATATCAATACAGTCTGAATATCTATATCCTGCCACATTAATTTAGAGAAAATGAAAAATATGTTTATCATTATAGGGTGCAATAAAAATAATATTAAAATAATAATGAGTTCAAGTTCCAACTTCAGGGATAACAATTTATGTGACATTAGGCAGACCAGACCATTAGTCAATTTCCCCAACTGAGAAATAAAGGAATAGGGCTTAATAAAGTTTCAAATTCTATGATTTTAAGAATTTGAGTTTTATTATGTGACTTGTGCCATTTTTATAAATAAACCTGACACTTAATTCTGCTCATAAAATTTTGGCTCAAAGCTTTTAATTGTACCAAACAAACCCCTATTTAGTAGTATCAGAAAGATTAACAAATATGATTATCTCTACCTCCACTGCTCTTTCCCTAGAGGTTTTTGAAAGGCAGGCAGTTTAAAAAAATATGTATTTATTTTTGATAATGATAATGTGAAGTCAGTCTTTGCAATTAAAAAAGGAAGTGCATTTTATTTTGAAATGGACTGTTTTCAGAGAAAAAGAGAGAGAGAAATTGACCCATGGAAAATATTTTATGTAAAGATTTTGCAATGGTTTTTCTATTGCCATGTCTGTATTTTATTAAGAAAATACAGAAGTTTTGTAAAATTTTCCTTATTTCACAGTCTAAAGACCTATTAATAACATTCATTTGACCTGTCATGCATTCAGACAATTTGCTTATAAAATACTGGTAAAGCTTCAACCTTCAAGAGCCAGTATTCTTTGTATAGGCTAAAAATGAATACAAATGAAAAAATAAGGAGTTTAAAACAGTGTTTATTCAAAGTGCTAATTTGGCATTCATTGTATATTTTCACTCCTATGCACTCATTTCATTTTAACTTGTGGGATGTGTGCTGGTTTGAAAGGGATTATGTGCCCAGGAAAGCTATGTTTTAATCCTGATCCAATCGTGTAGGAGCAATTGTTTCTTTTAACCCCTGTTCAGTAATATAGGTTGGAAACTTGATTAAATTATCTCCACAGAGATGTGGCTCACCCAATTGTGGGTATTAAACTTGATTAGATGGAAATGTGACTCTATCCATTCCAGGTAGGTCTTGATTAGTTTACTGGAATCCTTTAAAAGGGGAAGCATTTTGTAGAGAGCAACAGAGCCAAGACAGAGCCACAAGAACCACAGAACCCACAAAGCGCAGAGACCTTCAGAGATGAAGAAGAAAAACACCCCTTGGGGAGCTTCATGAAACAAGAAGCCTGGAGGGAAAGCTAGCAGATGCTTCCATGTTTGCTATGTGCCTTTTCAGTTGAGAGAGAAATCCTGAACCTCATCAGCCTTTCTTGAGTGAAGGTCACCTCTTGTTGGTCCTTAATTTGGATATTTCTATAGACTTGCTTTAATTTGGACATTTTCACAGCCTAAAACCGTAAACTTGCAACTTAATAAATTCCCCCTTGTAAAAGCCATTCTGTTTCTGGTATATTGCATTCCAACAGCTAGCAAACTAGAACAGGATAGTTAGCAGACTAAAAAATGTAAGTGAAAAAAGACATCTTTAGTAAATACTCTTGAAAATCTTGGAATGCTTTTGAAAATCCATGTACAATTCAAAACTATTTAAAGGCAAAAGTTTCATTTTGTTGTGATGGAAGGTGTAATAAATGTGAGGTAGGAAAACCTAGGTGTGAATACTTGTCCTGTGATGGCTAGCAAGACCAGGATCAGGATCACAATATTAGGACTGGTTTCCAGCTTTTATTGGGAAGCAGAACTTTTTGAAAAGAACAAAGTCAAATGTCGGCATCTTCTAGTAAGCATCAAACAAAGTTAGGATATGACTCTGAGTGAAAAGAACTAGGTTGTAAAATATAATGAAGGGGAAGATCCATAATGCAGGAAGACTGGGATAATGTGGCATGTGTGATTGGAGTGCAGAGGTAAGCCAGACCATGAAGGAGGGTCTCTGTTCAATGGCCAGGTTCTTAAATTCCTGGTGGTGATTGTTCATGATCTCCTTTAAGATTCTACTAAAAATTATTGAAGTGAAAGACATATCAGTACACACACACACACACGCAGACATATTGTAACATTCTGAATACACTCTAAAGTGAATTTACGAAAGCTAATGGCTAGACTCCCTAGGAATCTGTGGATCTTAGGACACAACCCACTGCCCCATGCTTTTATACATTTGATAGCAGCAATGTGTAAAGTTAAAGTGGTCCCTGTGGCCACAGGTTCATTCCAGTTCCCAACAGGGCAAGATTTAATGAGAGTTCTGTACTTTATATATTCTCTAATGAACGAAAGCAGTACCATTCACTTGGGGCTAGCTACATATTGTCCAGGCTTGTGGCTAGTAGAAATATAATTAACTTCTATTATTGCTGTCTCCAAGATTTTCCATAACATTTTCCTTTAAATAAGAAGTTTTTAACATGCCTCTTTTATGTATGTATAGATTGTACGAATGCACACTTGTAGTAATGCATTATGTGCATACAAATCATGAACAAAAGTAGACATTAACAAGCATGGAATAAAAATAAAATTTAAATGAGTAATTTTTTTCCATATTCTAAAAGATTATCTTTCACATATCTGAGATAGTCACACTATTAGGAAACCACCATTTAAAAAAAATATTTTTATTATAAACAAACAAACATACAAACATTCTTGACATGATTACAATCAATGGCTGGCTCACAATATCATTACATAGTTGTGTATTCATCACCATAATCATTTTTTTGAAATTTGCATCTTTCCAGCAAAAGAAGGATAAAAGAAAAAACTCATATATGCTATATCCCTTACCAGCCCCTTTCATTTACCACTGGTATTTCAATCTACTCAATTTATTTTAGCCTTTGTCACCCCTATTGTTTGTTTATTTCTTATCCATATTTTTTACTCATCTGTCCATACCATAGAAAAAAGGAGCATGAGACTCAAGATTTTCCCAATCACATATTCACGTTGCGAAAGCTATATCCTTAAACAATCATCTTCAAGAAATATGGCTACTGGAACACAGCTCTACAGTTTCGGGTGCTTGCCTCTAGCCGCTCTAATACACCATAAACTAAAAAGGGGATATCTATATAAGATGCGTAAGAATAACCTCCAGGATAAACTCTCGACTCTGTTTGAAATCTCTGTCACTGACACTTTATTTTGTCTTATTTCTCTCTTCCCCCTTTCGGTCAAAAAGATTTTCTCAACCCCTTGATGCTGAGACCCAGCTCATTCTAGGATTTCTGTCTCACATTGCCAGAGAGGTTTACACCCCTAGTAGTCATATCCCTGTAGAGAGGGGGAGGGCAGTGAGTTAGCTTGTCGTGTTGGCTGAGAAAGAGAGGCCATATCTGAGCAATGAAAGAAGTCCTCTGGGGGTGAGTCCTAGGCCTAATTTTAAGTAGGCTTAGCCTATCCTTAGCCAGGATAAGTTTCATAGGGAAAAACCCCAAGATTGAGGGCTCAGCCTATTGATTTGGTTTGTCCCCACTACTTGTGAGAATATTAGGAATTTTCTCCCCATTCCCCCAAGGGGACTCTGTAAAAACTTCTTTAGTCACTTATTCAAATAGTAAGTATTTTTTGTTATTAGAGAAGTTGTGGGCTTGCAGGGCCACCAACACCTTGCACTGGTATAGGACTATTTGTTACAATTTCTAGATATTTTATAGAAGCGGAATCATACAATTTTTGCCCTTTTATTTCTTGCTTATTTTACTCAACATGACAGTTTCAAGGTTCATCCACACTGTAGCATGTATCAGAACTTTATTCTTTTTCACTGCTGTATAACATTCCACCTCATAGATGTATGACATTTCATTTATCCATTCATCTGCTGAAGACACGTGGGTGGTTTCCAACTTTTGACTATAATGAATAAAAATGCTACTATGAATATTGTTGAACATGTGTCTGTTTGAGAATCTGCTTTCGAATCTTTGGGGTATATGCCTAGAAGTGGAATTGCTGAGTCTTATGGTAATTCTAACTTTCTGAGGAACTGCCACACTGTTTACCAGATTCTGTGATTTGGTGGCACAGAATTATTCATAGTATTCTCTTATCCTCTTTAATTCTGTAAGATCAGTTGTAATATCCTCCTGTTCATTCCTGATTTTAATTATTTGCATCTTCTCTTTTTATCTTTTCAAAGAACTAACTTTTGATTTTGAGTCTCAATTATTTTTCTGTTCTTTCACATATATCCACTCTTTATTTCCTTAATTTCTGCGAACTTTGTTTAGTTTGCTGTTCTTTTTCTAGTTCCTCAAGAATGTGAAGTTAGGGTATTGATTTGAGATCATTCTACTTTTATAACGTAAATGTTTAAAGCTATATATTTCTCTTTGAGCACTGACAAGTTTTGGTATGTTGTATTTCTGTTTTCTTCATCAGTAACAGATTTCTAATTTCCTTTATGATGTCTTTCACCCATTGGTTGTTGAAGCGTATGCTCTTTGATTTCCATATGCTCTGAATTTCCCAATTTTCCTTCTGTTAACTGATTTCTAGTTTTATTCCATTGTGACCAGAGAAGATGCTTTGTGTGATTTCAATCTTTCAAAAATGTTTAAAAAAAAATGTTTCAGACTTGCTTTGTGACCTAGCATATGGCCTATCCTGGAGAATTTTTTTTTTTTTAAGTGTTTGCTGTTGGGTTTTCATTTGGCTGGTTCTGTGTACACAGTGTATACAAGTTGAGTCGTACTGAAGCCCAAGAAAGAGCAAGAGACAAAGGGTGGAGGGGAGGTGGGGGGGCAAGGGGGCAGGAAGAGGAAACTGATAAAAAATAGAACCACGTCCAGACAACAATGGGATGTGGAGTGGGTCGGTGGGAGGGAGACACAGACAAATTGCCTTAGAAAAGTAGTGTGGAGGGGGAGAGGGAGAGGACCCTTCTCCCTCCTACACCTCCCCAGCCCCCAGGTATGTACAATAAGATTAAAAATAATTAACAAGATGCGTTTTTCCCTCCCACTTCCACCAAATGCCAAATGCCCTGGTGAGGGGGTGGGCTTTTGCAAAGATCTTGGCCTAATGGGGGGCTTGGGGGAGGGGGGCCCCCAGCTCTCTGAAGCTGCCCCTCCCCCTCAACCACACACAGACTTTTCCTATACATTATGTACAAGGTGGAGGGGGCGGGGGCTATGGCCATGGAGAGGGGAGTGGGCAAGGGGAGAGGGAAACCGGTAAATAGACATTTATACATATATATAAATAATTTCTCTGTACACTGAACAGTGGGAGGAATGGGGCAGCATGGACACACCCTGACCAATGACCCCTCTTCTCTGGCGCCGGGGCCATACGTTATCCTGTGCGCTTAAGAATAATGTGTTTTGTTGACATTGGGTTTGAATGCTTTATCTATGATTGCTAGATCTATTTGATTTATTGTTCAAATCCTTTCTGAACTTCTATATAGATGCTCTGTCTTTTAGGGAAATGGTGTACTGAAGTCTCCAATTATTATTGTAGAAGCATCTTTTCTCCTTTGGAATCTGTCAATATTTGCTTAATATATTTAAATCTGTTAGGTTCAAATATGGTTTTAACTGTTATATCTTTGTGATGAAGTGACACTTTCATCAATATATCTTGTCCTTTGTTTCCTGTAACTAACTGTTTCTGACTTAAAATTTATTTTTTCTGCTTTCTTGAAAGTTTGTCAATTTGTGTATTTGGATCTAAAGTAATTTTCTTGATTACAGACTATAGTTGGATCATGCTTTTTATCTATCCCACCAACCTCTGTATTTTGATCAGAGTTTAATCCATTTGTATGTAAAGTAATTAATGACAAGGCAGGATTTATGTAGTCAACTTTTCCATTTGTTTTTTTGTCTTTTTTGTACCTCTACTGTTGCTGATTTCTTCCATTACTGCCTTCTTTTATGTTTAGTAGGTCCTTTGTAGTAAACCATTTTAATTCACTTCTCATTTTCTTTTCTGTATATTTTTTTAGATATTTTCTATGTGATTGTCATGGGGTTTACATTTAACTACTTAAATGCGTAACATTCTAGTTTGCATTGATACCAACAACTTCAATAGCATTTACAATCTCTGCTCCTACACCCCTTGGTTCCTCCTTCTTGTTCTTGTAGAAATTACATCTTTATACATTTTGTGCCAAACAGATTCATGACTCTTTTCTATGTAATTGTACCTTAGATCATGTAATAAGTAAAAAGTAGTTATTAATCAACAATACAATAATACAGACATTTAAATTTACTGATTTAGTCACCTATATCATGGGTGTTTATTTCTTTACATGGCTTCAGTAACTGTTAATGTTTTTCTTTCATCCTGAAGGACTCCTGTTAGCATTTCCTGTAAGGCAGTTCCAGTGTTAAGAAACTCCCACAGCTTTTGCTTTTCTGGAAAAGTCTTGACTTCTCTCTCAATTTTGAAGGACATTTTTGCTGGATATAGAATTCTTGGTTAACACTTTTTGTCTTCAGCCCCTTAAATATGTCATCCCAATGTCTCTGGCCGCCACGGTATCTGATGAAAAATTGGCACTTAATCTTAAAGAGGATTTCTTATATGTGACAAGTTGCTTCTCTCTTCTCGCTTTTAGGATTCTTAGCATTCAACATTTATAATGTATCTCAGAGTTAATCTCTTCGGCTTTAATCCTATATGGAGTTTGTCTAGCTTCTTGGATGTGTTAATCCATGTCTTTCATCAAATTTGTGAAGTTTTTAGCAGTTATTTCTTCTAATATGTTTGCTGCTCATTTCTTTTTCTCTTCTCCTTCTTAGACTCCAACAATGCATATGTTGATATGCTTCATGGTTTCCCACAGGCCCCTTAGGCTCTCTGTTCAATTTTCTTCATTCTATTTTCCCTCTGCTCCTCAGACAAAAATAATTTAAACTGTTCTATCTTAAAGTTCACTGATTCATTTGCCTGCTCAAATCTGCTTTTAAACCTGAAGTCAATTATTTTTAAATGTGTTATTGCAGTTGTAAGCTGAAGAAATTTGTCTTATTAAAAAAATTTATATCTTTTCATTGAAATATTCCTTGTGTATTGTTTTCTCAATTTTCTTTAGATCTCTGTCCATGTTTTCCTATAGCTCATTTAACTTATTTAGGAAAATATATAATTTCACTGTCCAGGTTTCCTCAGGGATGGTTTCTGTCACTAATTAATATCCTTTCAAATGAGCCACCTTTTCTGGTTTCTATATATGTTTTATGATTTTCTGTTGAAATCTGGGCATGTGAATATTACAAGGTGTTAACTCTGGTAATCTGATTCTACCCCTCTCCAGCATTTGGTGGCTTTTCTTTCCTTTTCCCTTTTTCCTTTGTTGCATGTGATCAATGAAGTCTCTGTTCCTTTAGCATATATTCAGCTAATGTTTCAACAGAGATTTCCTTAAATTCCAGGAGCTCAGGGAAACAAACACTAAAAACAAAATCTCTCCTAGGCTTCACAAATTATCACTGTGTTGAGATTCTCCTTCAAAACTTAGCCCAGCATATACTGGGCCTATAGATCAGCCTGGGGAGAATGCTTAGGGTCTTCTCAGGTCTCTGCTGAGCATATGTCTTATGCTTGGTATGTGCCTGCTTTTCAAAATTCTGAGAGAATGTCACAATAAATTTAAAAGGATTCTAGCCATACAAAGTATGTTCTCTAATCACAGTACAATTAAATTAGAAATAAATAAAAAGATCTTTGTAAAGTTCCCAAATATTTGGAAACTAAATAACATACTTCTAAATCACCAATGGGTTAAGTAAGAAACTAAAAGGGAAATTAGAAAACAGTCTGATCTGAATGAAAATAAAAACATAAAGTATAAAAAAATGTGGAATGCTTCTAATAGGAGAAAATTTATAGCACTATGAAAATATATTAAAAAGAAGAAAGGTCTCAAATCAAAAACAGTTTCTACCTTTAGAAACTAGAAAAAAAAAAGAGCAAGTTAAATCCGAATGAAGCAGAAGAACAGAAATAATAAAGATTAGAGCAGAAATTAATGAAAGTGAATGCAGAAAAGCAAACGAGAATATCAGTAAAAAATGAGTTCTCTGAGTATACTGATAATGTTAAACCTCTATTCAGATCAGGAAAGAAGGAAAAAAAGACATATATTACCAAAATCATGAATGAGAAGTTTCATCACTAACAGGTTCTACAGTTATTAAAGGGTTAATAGAATATTTTGAACTTTATGCCAATAAGTTTGATGGAATGGACAAATTAAACAAAATGTAAAAATTCCATTAAATATACATACTGCCCAAGCTTGCTCAAGAAGAAATAACCTATCAAAGAAATTAAATTTATAGTTAAACTTCACGAGAAAGCTCCAGGCCCAAATGACTTCACTGGTTAATCTTCCAAACATTTAAAGAAGAAATAATATCAATTGGACACAAACTCTTCCAGAAAACTGAAAAGGAGAAAATACTTTCCATTCATTCTATGAGGTCAGCGTTACCAATACCCTGGTACCAAAACCAGATAAAGACATTACAAGAAAAGAAACTACAGGCCAATATCTCTAATGAATAGTAAAGCAAAACTTCTTAACACAATATTAGCAAAGAGAATCCAATAATAGATAAAAATGACAACAAACCATGCCAAGTTTTGCTCAGGAATGTAAGACTGTTCCAACATTTGAAATACAATATAATTCATACTACACTAAAGAAGGAAAATCATACGGTTACCTCAACAGATGCAAAAAAATAGCATGTGAAAAATCCAACATTTATCTATGAAAAAATCACAGCAAAATAGAAATAGAAGGCAATTACTTCAACCTAACTAAGTGCATCTTTGAAAAACAAACTCAGGGTTTACAACACACATATTAGTAAAAGACTAAATACTTGCACCCTAAGAGCAGGCTGTTCAGTCTCATCACTTCTATAAAATGTTGTACCAGACTATTAGCTAGTGCAACAGGACCAAAAAATAAATAAATAAATAAAAGGAAGGCCAGTAGGCAGGACAAAGTGAAACTTTTTATTTATAGATGACATAATCATCTATGTAGAAAATCCTACTATATCTTTTTTTTATTTTAAAAAGTGCCAGAACTGAATTTTACCAAGGTTGCAGTATACAAAAATTAATATACAAAAATCAACTACATTTCTATATGCTAGTAATGGACAATAAGAAATTTTTAAAATACTATTTAAAATAGCATCAAAAACATGAAATGCCTAAGGATAAAAATGACAAAAGTGTGAAAAATCTTGACCACTGAAAACTACAAAAATCTCAGAAAGAAATTAATAAAGACCTAAACAAATGGAGATACAGTATATTCATGGATAGGGAAGCTCAATAATATTAAAACGCCAGTTCTCCCTAAGTTGAAGGTGACTGTTAAATTAATATGGAAATGCCAAGGACTTAGAATTGCCAAAATAATATTTTAAAAAAGAGTATTACAGTTCTTATACTACCTGATTTCAAGACTTGCTATAAATCTAAAATAATCATCAGTGCTGTATTAGTGTAAAGATGGCTAAACAGATCAATGGAATAGAACAGAGTTCAGAGGTAAACATATACATGTCTGGACAACTGATTTCAACAACAGTGCAAAGGCAATTAATTGGAGAATTACTGGAATAATTGGGTAGCCCCATGCAGAAATGATCACTGATACCTATTCTAATCACATACAAAAACTAACTTGAAATTGAAAATAGACATAAATATAAAATTTAAAATAATAAAACTTCTAAGAGAAAAACTAGGAAAAATATTAATGACTTTGGCCTTCTTAAGATTTCTTAAATATGACATCAAAAGCACACGCTTACTAAAAATGAAAAAAATGGATTTCAAAATTAAACATTTTTGTTATTTGAAGGATACCATAAAGAGAATAAAAAGGCAAGCCACAGATTTGAAGAAAAATTTTGTAAAACATATATGAAAAAAGATATATATCTAGAATACATAAAAACTCTACATACAAGAGAAACAAGCTAATTAAAAATGGGGAAATGATTTGAATAGATACATCATCAAATAATTTATAGAGATCACAAATAAACATATATATATATATATATAAATGTTTAACATCTTACTCATAAGAAAAATGCAAATTAAAACCAAAATGAGATACCACTTCATAACCCCTAAAGTGGATAAAATTAGAAAGACTGATCATATCCAGTGATGGCAAAGTTGTGGACCAATTGCTAACTGCTATCAGAATACAAACTGCACAACTACTTTGGAAAACAGTTTGGCAGTTTTTTATAAAGTTAAACACATTGCTACCATATAACCTGACCATTTCACTCCCACTTATTTACACAAGAGAAATGACTACCTATATATAAAGTCTTTTACATAAATATTCAGTTTTATTTCTAAGAGCCCCTTACTGGAATCCACCTAAATATTTATCAAAGAATAACGAATAAGTAAATCCTGGTATACCCGTCCAATGGAATACTTCTCTGCAATAAAAAAGTTAACTATAATATGTGTAACACAAGGGATGAATCTCAAAATAATTATGTTGAGTGAAAGCAGTCAGACGAAAAAGAACGTATTATATATTCTATTAATATAAAATGGGGATGATACACATTTTACTAAACTGATAAAAGTTGCTGTAAGGATCAGATGAGTTTATTATGTACTGAGTTCTGGCTATTTATTTTACTTAAACCTTAACAACAATCCCACAGAATAAGTACTATTACTATCAGTTTACAGATGAAACTGAGGCCAAGGGTTGAGTGGCAATTTGGTCTAATAGAAAGAGAACTCTGTTGAGAACTGGAAAACCTGATTCTAGGCTTGTTTTGAGTCTCTGAGAAAAGTCTTCTATCCCTGTTATCTAATAACAATAACTGGTATTCTACCTATTGCACCAAGCTTTTGTGATGACTAAGTGATATTAAGGTGAAATCACTTTATAAACATAGAGTATTAATATTACCCTGTTGAAAAGTACATAAACACATGTTTCTACATAAATATGAAAACTACATGAACATGAATAAAATAATTTAAAGTGGTAAGAAAGGTAAAATAACAAACGATCTTTCATGTTTTTTCAATGCCCTTATTTAAACTACTTTAAAATACCTTTTTAAATTAAATGTTTAAATATGTAGGTCTCTAAGCATTTATAAAAACTGTACCTGAAAAATAGTGCACAAATATTTTTCTAAATTAATGTTTACTATTAGCAAGATTATACTACTTTTCATGATGCTAAGCATTTTAATAATTATAAATACATAACAGTAAATTGTTGGTACCTCTTAATATTTTAATTATCATTTATCAAATATAAATTGTTAATAAAAATCACTTTACAAAGACATTATATATATATATTAGCCAATTAGTCTCAATTCATTCATTTTCACTTTCTATTTCTTCTGGTAGCTTTTTAAGGATCCATGACTTCAGTTCTTCTAGCTCAGTTTTACTTAGCTCATGATAAACATTTGGGAAGCTATAAAATTTTGTGCTCACTCCTAAAGATGTCAGCATTAAGTTTGTCTCTTCACCCCAAGAATGAAGAACTAACTCATCTGCAGTTCCATGACACTGAAATAATTCAGGAAGAATACCATCAGTTTTCTTAAGAGCCTAGAGAAGAAGAAATAAAAATGAAAATGTTTAAGAAAATTCCTTACTAGAAAATCATTTTAGGGACTGAGAGCACACAGAAAATTTCCAATTTCACCAAAGCTTCAAAAAGTAAAGGGAAAAAAGAGGCCGTGGTAGTACTGCCTGAGGTATACAGAGGCTGGGCAAGCATGTGAGCTTACCACCTTGCTGGCACCAGTTGAACTGTGGTTAATACCTGACCTGTTTTCACCGTGTAAACTGTCACAAAAAACGGCCAAAGCATTTCCTGAAGAATGTGAGTGATTGTGAAGATAACCTACTTCATGCAGAGTAGAGAGAGAAAAGAGTACAGAGCTAGGGTACAATAAAGGGGCAAATTATATTCTAGGGCTCATTTCTGATATATGTTGTATCATTTCTACTCCTGGTGATGAAGCTGTAGCGCTGCAGGATATTGCTAACAATAAGTATCAGCTATGAATTGATTTTTCACTTACTGATTATAAGATAATAATCAAATCTGGCTATAATTACCTATATTTTAATATATATAAAGGAAACATATATTTTATCTTTTTCCCTTATCCTTTTCCCCAATCAAACCTTACTTGGCCAAGAATTTCCAGGAAGCTTCAATTGCCAATGCTTCAATTATCAATTTTATTTTTAGTTTCAGTGTGTTTATGTTTCACTTTTTTTGTTTGGGTTTTATTTTTAAAATCTGTGACTTACCTGGTAAACAGCAGATGTTTTATTCAGAAAACTAGAAAGAGCAAATACTCCTGCCACATCTTGATGATTTCTATACGCTAAATGCATTGCCATGCATCCTCCCATAGAAAATCCTCCTAAAAGCAGAATTCATTTATCAGAAAATGCAGAATAAATTGATGCAATAATAATTTAGACCAAGATCTATCTATGCCTGATTTCCATAAATATTTTTAAAATGTCTTTTAAAGAAATATAGTGCTAAAAATAATTTTAGTCTACTTTAGGTTCCTGAGAAAATGACCTGTTAGAGTAATTCATGTTATTATTGGTAAACAGATTTGTGTTAAGAGCTAAAATTGAACAAAGAAGTCATATTTGTCAAATAAAAATGTTTATCATAATTGAAAATGTAAGTCATAGGACAAGTGCTATTAAATTTCTAATGTCTACCTATATTTTGTTTATACTTATAGGAATCCTCAACTACATGAACAATTAATAACATGCACCTTTTTGCCTTATCTGCCAGGTTGTGGTCTGTTTGAGGAGCTGCATTTCTAATAACTGCTATATAATGTTTAATGATCTTTGAATTAGGAAAGCTCCCCAACAATCTGGTGAATAAACATTTTTGGTTTGCAGTACTACCATGGATGATAAATTACTATGGGACAACAAAAATAATATATATACCTATATGTCCTCTACAAAAACAGAGTTTGAAAAAAGTCATTTATTGTCTTTTACAATAATGCTGAACACTGTGCTAGTTACTAGAGACATGTAGATAACATAGAGACCCTCGGGTTAAGAGGGGTTTGAGGGGAAAGCAGAAACGTAACAGAATATGCAGACAGGTACCCAATATGAGAGCAGAAAGCAGGTGGTGATTCCAAGCCTCACTGGAGGACAGAGACTTGTATGGTATTACCAACGAGTGAGAGAGTTAAGAGACATATCGGAAAGTTTAAATTTTTTAAAAGGGCCTAATACATAAACTATGGCAATGCATAAAATGTTAAAAGCCATTGGGTTACATTACATTACCCATGAATTTGAACCTTAATAAGTCTTTGGCATGTCCCATTTAGATATGAAGAACTTTCTGTAGAGATTAGTACTTCTGATAAACATTCATCATAAGTTTTTGTTTTTTTGTTTTTAAGTTTTATTGTTTTTTTGCCACAATTCTAGTTATAGACTTTTCTTTGTTTTTTCATGTTTCTCTATTTAACACATTATATGAGCTATAAAGGAAAATGCAATTTTGAAAAATAATTTTTATCAAGCTTTTAATATACTGAATATAAATTAGTCCTCTAGATTTTGAAATCCTTAAGGGTAAAAAGCGGTTCTTTATTCCAACTGTCAAATTTTTATTGAGCACATAAACAAATAT
This sequence comes from Myrmecophaga tridactyla, assembly GCA_004026745.1. NCBI lineage: Eukaryota > Metazoa > Chordata > Mammalia > Pilosa > Myrmecophagidae > Myrmecophaga > Myrmecophaga tridactyla. The sequence goes on from PVIY010035982.1 coordinate 21,462, forward strand.
GGAGAGCTAAACAAGTGCCTCTGGTCTCTTTAATGACTGAATTCTTTACATGTGCAGTGGTGAGTATATTGCCTGGCACACGGCAACAATTCAATAGATGATTGTTTAACTGAATTTTTAGAAACCATGTATTACAGCCTGAAAGAAAAATTAAAAAAAACTTAGAAATATCTGTTAAATTTATCATATTTAAAGATACACTAAACATTTTCTAATGTAAAGTCTGGTGGAAAGAGAACTAGGGTGAAAATAAGGGAACTGAGCTTTCATTCTGCCTGATAATCTCCATATACTCATCTGTGGGTAAATTATTTAATATCCAAGGTTTCATTTCCAGCAAAATTATATAGCTGGGCTAGATGATCTCTAGGATTTCCATCAAACATTTAAAATCTATTAGATAAATGCTTATTTATAATCAGTTGTAAAAATCAAATAGCAATGACTTTCAAAGTTTACAGTCATTGTCAATAGTCTATTTTTAATTTAGGGGGAAAAAAAAAACTATGTCCCTCGGAACAGAATTCTAATCTTACTAAAAGTTACAGAATTGGCCTTAGCAGATGCTTACTTCATTTATATTTTTTCCCCCTCTGTTATTTAAATCCTATTTATTTCCAAAAGGAATTCCTGGTTGCTTAAAATCACACACACTGTTAACATAACATTCCACCTCTAAAATGAAGGGAAAGGTGAGGGAGATATCAGGGTGGAAGGGGGAATAAGAGCGTAAATGAAAGAGAGTCAGACCATGATATTTGGGATAAGGGCAGTAATTAAGAATACAACTGGACATTTAACTGTTTCCCCTGTAACCAGGCAACATTCTTTAACAGAAGGAATCACACCAGATCATACACAGAATCTTTTTCTAGCTTTGAATTCCTGGGTGGAATTTATTAACTGGATGTTTACTGAACATAAAACTCAAATGATACATATAGTTACTTCTGCTACTGAGCCTTCAATACAAGTGTGGAACAAGAGGATACAATAGCCATTATAAAATAGGGTGAAAACCTAAGGTTAATGAGAGCTGGGTTTTTTGTCTATTTTAGAACACAGTGTCTTTTCATAATTGCTTAAAAACATTTACTGAACTAATGAACACAATGTAAACTATAGTTTTAGAAGGATATTTCTGCAAGGAAACAAATTTATATCATCAGGAACTGTAGCTCCCTTGCTTAGAAAATCTAGAAGGAACGATTCATGTGTCCAGGCCAATGATTCTTACATCTGTATCTCAAAAAATAAAGATTTCTGGACTCAGCCCCAGACCCACTAACACAATTTTTGCCCCAAATCTTTAATTTTACAGAGCTCTTCATAGTCCATAAATCCAGATGTTTGAGAAAAACTGTCAGAAAAGTATCAGCAGCTGCATGGTAGACAATTTGAAATTAAATACATTAGTAAGAACAAAAAGTGAAAACATGTTCATGATTTATAAGAATTTCATATGCTATAACTTTAACTAGTTTAAATTTAAATGTAAATAGCTAAATGTTGCTAATGGCCTCCAAATTGAACAATGAACTTCTGACCATCTAAACTGAATCAGTGATTTTAAAAAGCTTCAACTTTATAAACAGAAAAAAAAAGTAAGATTTCATAAGATCATAATGTAAAGGCAAGATAATTTCAAGATAAAATGTGCACAAAAATAGAGATTAGTAAGCAAAAACACATCAAAAATGATTTTAAAAGCAATAAAAGTTTACACATTAAGACTTCCTGTCACTTCACTTTTATTGACCTGAGGGTGACCTAATCACTTTATGTGATTTCAGGGCCCCAATGTAACAAAATCCACCTCTCCCAATTCAACTATTCTTCCACCTAATTTATATAATATTACTACTATTCTTCAGATTGAACTGTGATATGTCTCAAAAGATCTGGGCATAGAAAATTATGCCTTCCATATTTATTTGTATATTTTCTCCCATATAAAATTTACAGAATAAACAAAAATGTATTTTCCTTTATAGAAAGGTGTTAGAACAGCAGTCCCAAGCCCTTAAAGTCGTGATAACTGTTGTTGAAGAAACATAAGTGTTTATTATATATATTCAAAGAAAGTAAAAGAATACTATCATTTCCAATTTCAGTTCCCAGAAAGACTTTAACAGAAAACTTGTATGTCAGGAAAATACAGCCTGGACATTCTGATGTAGGTTTCATCTTGGGAATTCCAATTATACCTTTATTTAATATTTATTTTAAATCTTATTATAAAATTGATATATTAATATACACTCATTGCAAAGTATAGATAATAAAGATGTAAATAAAGGGAGGAAAATAATCACCCAAAATCTTACCACCCATGCATAGTATTTACATGTTCTATTAAAGTTCATTTTCACAGGTACACTCACTCTACATGTACAAATTTATGGTTCATTTCCTCTTTCACGTAGCACCAATATGAAATCTTCCCATAGCATTATAAACCTTCACAATTATTTTATTCATCAAATATATACTTACTAAGTGACTTCTATGTGAATATAGTATTTAATATTTACACAATATTCATTTGTATTAACGGCCCATAGTTCCCATAATCATCATATAATTAGTATTTAATTGCTAATTAAATTTAATTGATTAATTAAAGTAATTTTTTAATTGATTTAATTTACTCAACTGTAGTTCCAGAAGCAGATTCTCCTTCCCACTTCAAAATTCTGATGTCTCATGTTATTCTGGCAATCTGTTCATATAATTTGTTAAGGTCTATATACCCTAGATCATTGTTAAGCCTAAATTTTATCAGAATTTTCTCATCAATGAAGTATCACCACCTAGTGGCCTGAAAGGGATTCTCAACATGTAACAAAGTTTTTGACCAGATCAGGGAGCTGGGTTCTAGTCCCAACTCTATTTCATATTGGTCAGTAATCTCTTTGAATTTTAGTTTTTTCATCTCCAAAATGAGAATGATAATTTCCTGCTTATATATTCCAAGGCTCAAGAGAGAAACTGTATGTGAAAGTAACTTGTATAATTTATACACTATCTAAAAATAAAACTGTGATATATAAAAGCAATTTAAAAACTTTCAAGTAGAAATATGTCAATTAATTTTAGTAGTATTATTACCATAGATACTTTCTAAGCACAACAGTACACAATAAAAAATAATATATCTTTCTCCATCTTAATTTCTCACATTATAAAGAAACATATCAGAAGGAAATGAAGTATTTGCCTGACTGGATTCTTTTTTTCAGGACAGATATTAACAGAAAGGCAGAATGTGCTGACTACGAAATATGCTGATATTCTGCACAGTGGGCAATCTTAGAATGTTAATAAAATCAGATGAAGACAGGGAAATCTAACGCTATTCATATTTCTCACAGAATGCAAAATTTGAATATAGTCTGGCAATGACTATATTGTCAACTTTCAGAAAGTAATTTAAAAGTCACTATTTTATTGCATGCATTTTCCCTAAGTTTTATCATATCCTCTGTAGAACAGTGTTGGTTTAAATATATAAAAATTAGTAAAATATTAAGTCTAATATTTTTAATGTACAGAATGAGGATTCAGCAAATGTCTCCAAGGAATACACTTTCATTAAACACCTCCTATATATTAGATATTGGGATAGTTAGTGAACCTTCTGACCCATTCTTCCTATCTTAACAAAAATGTTTTTTTCTATTAAGAAAGCAATATATAGAGTTCCAGGTCAAGATGGCGGCTTAATAACGTGCGCGTTTTAGTTCGTCCTCCAGAACAACTACTAAATAACCAGAAACAGTACAGAACAGCTCCTGGGGCCACGTCAGTGACCAGACACACAGTGCATCCCAGTCTGGACCAGCTGGACCGGCTGCGAGCACCGCCCAGAACCGTGAGTTCCCAAAGCTGCGGCAGCCAGCGCCCCTCCCTCACAGGCCGCTTCTCAGAGGGGAAAGGAAAGGACTTTACCAGCAGCAGGGGCTGAGCCCAACCAAACGCCAATTGTGGAACTAATTAACAAATTCTGACTACTAAAAATAGGCCCCCAGCTTAGGTGAACCTGATCAAAGCGGAGGTTGCTCATTTTTGCCCTGGCGCCAAGGGAGCAGGACTGACAGAAAAAGGGGGAAAAAAAAGAAGGAAACAGAGGTTTTTGTGGCTGTGTATCTACAAAGGCTTGACTGCCTCTAGATACAGTGGCAGGACTTTTCAGGCTGCAACTGCCCCAGGCATAGGCAGAAGTGAGCTCTTTTGGGGGCTTGTCTGGAGCCTGTGCCTTCCCCAGGGGAGGGGTGAAGCCCAACTCAGGTGGAATCCCTCCCTCAAGGAATTCAGACCCCAGGGCTTGGTAATTTGAAGCCATTAAAACCAGCCTACAACCTCTCCTCT
>PVIY010035983.1:0-25820 GCA_004026745.1 Myrmecophaga tridactyla
ATGATATCTACTTGATGCATAAGAATAACCTCCAGGATAACCTCTCGACTCTGTTTGGAATCTCTCAGCCATTGACACTTAGTCTCATTTCACTCTTCCCCCTTTGGTCGAGAAGGTTTTCTCAATCCCTTGATGTTAAGTCTCAGCTCATTCTAGGGTTTTTCTCAATCCCTTGATGCTGAGTCTCCATTCATTCCAAGATCTTTGTCCCACATTGCCAGGAAGGTCCACACCCCTGGGAGTCATGTCCCACGTAGAAAGGGGTAGGGTGGTGAGACTGCTCATCGTGTTGGCTGGAGAGAGGATAGGCCCCTGACATTTCTTGAAAAATATTTTAATTTTGACTCGCAAGTGTTATTATTTAAGAAATATTTAGACTATTGCCATAGCTGCTTCCAATAGTTAGGTTCAGGCACCAGCTTGGCCAGGTGATGGTGCCCAGTTGTTCTGTCACTGTGGACTTAAATCATCAGCCTGTGAATTTCATCCATGGCTGATTACATCTGCAGCTGGCTAAGGGAAATGCCTTCACAGTGGGTGATGTTTAATTTAAAATAACTAGAGGCTTAAAAGAGAGAGGTCAAGAAAGAGTTCAGCAGAGCTCAGGAGCACAGCCCAGATCAGCTCAGAGCTCAGAGCAGCTCAGACCCAGACATTTGGAGATGCCAAAAGGACACACCCTGTACAAAGCCATTTGAACCCAGAAGCCAGGAGAGATGGCCATTAGCGATCGTTGTGTGCCCTCCCAAATTAGTAAATTTGTAACTAAATAAATCCCCTTTATAAAAACCAGCTCACCTCTGGTGGATTGCATTCCAGCAGCATTAGCAAACTAAAACACTGCCAATGATAGTGATTCCTCCAACGGATCTGGGCAAAGTAAATAGAAAACCTTCTGGAAAGAATTCAACATTCTAGATGCTATTAAGAACATCTGTGATTCATGGGAGGTGGTCAAAATATCAACAATTAACAGGAGTTTGGAAGAAGTTGATTCCAACCCTCATGGATGACTTTGAAGGGTTCAAGGCTTCAGTGGTGGAGGTAATTGCAGATGTGGTGGAAACAGCAAGAGAACTAGAATTAGAAGCAGAGCCTGAAGATGAGAATGAAGTGCTACAATTTCATGATAAAAGCTTAACAGATAAGGAGTCGCCTCTTGTGGATGAGCAAAGAAAGTGGTTCCCTGAGACAGAATCTACTCCTGGTGAAGCTGCTGTGAATACTGCTGAAATGACAACAACAGAGAGTCAATAAAGCAGCATCAGAGTTCCAAATTTGAAAGAAGTTCCATTACAGATAAATGCTATCAAACAACATCACACACTACAGGGAAATCTTTCCCAAAAGGAAGAGTCAATCAATGCAGGGAACTTCACTGTCATCTTATTTTAAGAAATTGCCAGGGGCGGCTGCTGTGGCTCAGCAGGCAGAGCTCCGACCTGCCGTGCTGGAGGTCTGGAGTTCGATCCCTGGTGCCTCCTGCCCATATGCAAATTTAAAAAGAAAAAAGAAAAAAGAAATTGCCAGGTGGTGCATTAGTGGCTCAGTGGCAGAATTCTCGCCTGTCATACCAGAGACCCGGTTTCGATTCCCAGTGCCTGCCCAAGCAAAAAAAAAAAAGAAAGAAAGAAATTGCCACAGCCACTTCAACCTTCAGCAACCACCACTCTGATCAGTCAGCAGCAATCAATACCGAGGCAAGACCCTCCACCAGCTTTCCCTCTAAGGTCTAGAACAAGACAAGGATGCCCACTGTCACCAACCTTAGCCAACACAGTACTAGAAGTTCTGGCCAGAATTATTAGGCAAGAAAAAGAAATAAAAGACATGCAAATTGAAAAAGAAGAAATAAAATTTTCCCTATTTGCAGATGACATGATCCTGCATACAGAAAATCTTGAAAATTCCACAACAAAATTACTAAGCCAATTAACAAAATCAGCAAAGCGGCAGGGTGCAAGACACATTACTAGAATAAAAATTTAAAAAACAAAAGCCATAAGACTGTACAATACAAGCAGGGACCCTAATGTAAACTATACTATAGTATACAGTACAATTATAATAATTTATTTTAATCAATTGTAACAAAGGTACAATTATAGTTAGCAGTACAATTATAATAATTTATTTTAATCAATTGTAACAAAGGTACCACACTAATACAAAGAGTTAATGACCGGGGGTAGAGTATGGGAACCCCGTATTTTCTGCTTGATGTTTCTGCAAAACTCCAACTTCTCTGAAAACAAATCTAAACTAAATAAGCAAACAAGAAAGAATGAGAAGTTTTCAATAGAGGGGAAAAAAATACTAAAATAACTGTGTCACTGCCGTGCCATGAAGTGTGTTTAGAGACTAAATCTACTCTAATGCAAGTCAACAAATGTTGTGGAAGAAATAACTTTGTAAGAGTCTTAATTTATTAAGAAGCAAATGGGTGAATATTATATTAATAACTACTAAATTTTTTAGAAAGTATGACATGTACAGAAATGGACAAGATGAAACTGTAGGTTTAGGGATACACTCTTGGGAGAGAAATGCATAAGGACATACAGGGGGCTCAGGACGGAGGTGCCTGCGGGAGGACGTGGTGGTGGGCCAGCTCCTGATAGAGTTTCCGGGATGAGGCTAGAGTTCGGGTCCTTGACCTGGGTGGCAGGGACACGGTTAAGTGCCTTATAACAACTCACTCTTCATTAAACATGTGCTTTGTGTGGTTTTCTGCATTTGTGCTTTATTTTACCAAAATAATAAAAATAAAAGAAAGAAAAACTAAGAGTAGGCTTCCTGGTGAAGCACTGGATTCCCCAACTCCAGTAAATGTTCAAGTTACACCTAACAGCTACTTCCCCTTCTTAAAGTCCCGGGCTCCTCTGAGCACAGGGGAACAGCATGCAGGCCCTGCCCGCTCTGGGCCCTGTCCACCTGCTCACTGCCCTTCCCTCAAGGGGCAGACTCAAAGGGATTCATTGAAACTCCCAACATGCTCCGCATCCCCCTCTAGACTTCAGCATTCTATGTCCTCTACCGTCAACTTCCCTTTCATACCTTCCACTCACCCCAGAGGCTGATGCCTCTCCCAAAAACCTCTCCTTTACCCTCCAGCTAGATCAGGTGACCGCAATCTGCTGCCCCAGGACACTGTGCTGGACCTTAATGCATCCCTGCCCTGCCTCCTCTCACTGAACCCTCCTGTCCTCAAGTACACGGACGGTTACCGGGCTCACAGACACCTTCCTCCACAAGGCTGCCAACCACAGCAGAACCAAAGCTGGATAGGGTGGCCATTGGACACCCCCAGCCCCTCTCCAAATGAACACTGGGTTTGCTCATTTGGACTACCGGCATCAAGGAAATCATGAGACCAGTGTAGTCACCCAGACCTTGGAGGGCAAATGCTCGCCAGGGCAAGCGGGGTCTCCATCCCAAGAAGTCAGTGGCCGACAGCACTGGCTCAGCTCTTGGGTACTGGGGTCCAGCCAGGCTCAAATCTGCGCCGGACCCCTGGGGGAGAGCAATTCACCACCCAGAGGTGCCCGCCCCACTTTCCTGCACCATCAGGAAGATCCAGGAAGAATAACCCCAGCACGCAGGTCCACAAACACCAGCCCCTCACACTAGCACTATACCCTGGAAGTGCCAAAAGGAAACGCCACCAAAACAAACTGCTGCACTTGGCCCAAACATGCATGTCAAAGGGAAATGTCTAGAGACAATCTGGTATGCTCATGGGGTCTGGTCTAGTCCCAGATTAGCACGCTTAAATCAGCTACAGCAACTATGCTGCACAGCCCGAGTGCTGTGGCACACTCCCCATGCGAGAGCTCGGCAACCCTGCAGAGGCAGCTCCAGGAAGGTATTTCCCTGGTGGTATCTGACTTAATGTGCACTCCAGCTGCACTTCCCTCTACAGGCAGAGCCCACCCCACACTGCTAGGAACCACTAATAAAAAACTCTTAGATAAAAAATGAGCTTTGGGGGAGAGGAGAGGGGGATTTTCTGACCTACCCTGGCTTCAGAAATCAACTTTAGAAGGGAAAAAGGCTCCGCAAGAGGAACAGAACTGTGATAAGCCTCACCTTAAAAGTGCTTGAACTTTAGTCTTTGTACCCTGCGCTGTTTCTGCCTTAAAACGCAGCCAGTGGGTCACTTAATGACACCTAAACAGGCAGTCACCAGAAGGGCTAAGGGGTCCTGTGGCTAATGAGAAATCAAGGCTAGCCCCTCACCGTGAGCCAAAAGCAAACTTCAGTTTACATCCTATAGAGTAGCAAAGAATGCACTCTGTGAAGATAGGCACTGGATAAAAGCTCCTGGAATTTTAGAATTACTGCCCCTGGTTATTCTTCAGGAGTGGCGTGCTGGTTAATTATTTCTCTTCATTTGCAAGCTAACTGATCAACTGACAGTACTGATATTTTTGAAACAGCTCAAGTTCCAAAACAAACTGTATAGGATCCTATAACACAAGATTATGAAATACCAAAACATCAAAATCTTAAGGTAGGTTGTTGTTGATATATACAACAAAACTTGTCTAAAGGAAAAATGTACATCTTTAGTATTAAATAATTTCCTTAGATAAGCCAAAAGCCTAGAATCCACCAAAAGAAAGCATATTTTTAAATGCAAATATGTTTCTAAGATTAAACTAAAGGCAGTCCAAGCCCCGCCCCTCTGTTGCCCTGCCTGGGAACCCCCTTCCCTGCTGACCTCAGCACTCTGCATGGGCTTATTTACAGGTTTGTCAGCCATTCGAGGACAGGTACTTGGTGGTTTGGAGCTGTCATGTGCCCCAAAAAAGGCCATGATCTCTTTTTTTTTTTTAAGTGTAAAAAATAAATTAGATATAAAAATGCAATAAATTTCAAAGCACACTGCAACAATTAGTTGTAGAACAGATTTCAGAGTTTGGTATGGATTACATAATTCCACAATTTTAGATTGTTACTTCTAGCTGCTCTAAGGTAGTAGAGACTAAAAGAGATGTCAATATAATGATTCAGCACTCACACTCATCTGTTAAACCGGACCTTTTCTGTATACCTCCACCATCTCCTTTCATCTTTCTCCCGCTCTTTAGGGGAATTTGGGCTATGTCCATTCTAACTTTTCATGTTGGAAAGGGCTGTCGATAATATGGGGTAGGGGGGTGGAATTATCTGATGCTCTGGAGAGGCTGGACCCTCTGCGTTTCAGGACTTAGCTGGTCCAGGGACCCATCCAGAGGTTGTAGGTTTCTGGAAAGTTACCCTAGTGCCTGGAACCTTTATAGAATCTCATATAAAGCCCTAGGTGTTCTTTAGAGTTGGCAGGAATGGTTTTGGTCAGGGTTTAAGGCCATGATCTTTCAATCCATTCCTATGGGGGCAGATGTGCCATGGGCGGGACCTTTTGATTACATTGTGTGCTGGTCTGAACCTGTGGTGGACCCCAGAAAAGCCATGCCCTTTGATCCTCATTCAATATTGCTGGGTGGGGGCATTTTGATTGTTTCCATGAAGATGTGACCCACCCAATTGTGGGTGGTAACTTTTGATTAGATGACTTCCATGGAGGTGTGTCTCCACCCACTGAAGGTGGAGTTGCTTGCCAGAATCCTTTAAAAGAGGAAACATTTTGGAGAGAGTCCCTTTTTTGGTAGAGCCACGTGAAAGCCAGCAGATGCCACCATGTTTGCCATGTGCCCTTCCAGCTGAGAGAGAAATGTTGAACGTTATTAGCCGTCTTGAACCAAGGTATCTTTCCCTGGATGCCTTCAATTGGACATGTCTATAGATTTGTTTTAATGGGACATTTTCTCAGCCTTAGAACTGTAAACTAGCAACTCATTAAATACCCCCTTTTAAAAGCCATTCCGTTTCTGGTATATTGCATTCGGACAGCTAGCAAACTAGAACACATTGTTTCAATTGAGATGTGACCCAGCCAATTCAAAGTGGGTCTTACTCCCCCTTTATGAGACTGTGCTGGTTGGAGAGGAAGTATGCCCCCTAAGAAAAGCCATGTTTGAATATAAGTCCCATTTCATAAAGGCAGAATAATCTCTATTCAATGCTGTATGTTTGAAACTGTAATGAGATCATCTCCCTGGATGATGTGATTTAGTCAAGAGTGGTTGTTAACTGGATTAAGGGACGACATGTCTCCACCCATTTGGGTGGGTCTTGATTCGTTTCTGAAGTCCTATAAAAGAGGAAACATTTTGGAGAGGGAGATTCAGAGAGAGTGACACTACAAAGCAGAGAGTCCACCAGTCAGCGACCTTTGGAGATGAAGAAGGAAGACGCCTCCCAGGGAGCTTCAGCAAACTGGAAGCCAGGAGAAGAAAGCTAGCAGATGACGCCGTATTTGCCATGTGCCCTTCCAGCCGAGAGAGAAGCCCCGACTGTGTTCGCCATGTGCCGTCTCATTTGAGAGAGAAACCCTGAACTTCATCGGCCTTCTTGAACCAAGGTATCTTTCCCTGGATGCCTTTGATTGGACATTTCTATGGACTTGTTTTAATTGGGACATTTTCTCGGCCTTAGAACTGTAAACTAGCAACTCATTAAATTACCCCTTTTAAAAACCATTCCATTTTGGTGTACTGCATTCCAGCAGCTAGCAAACTAGAACAGAGACGATAAAGGACACAAAGGAAAAACCCTAGAGAGCTCAAAGAAGCCTCAGAAAAGCTGAGAAACAAGGACACACCCACAGAAGCTGAGAGAGGAAGCCGCTGAAGCCAAAAACTGAAAGCAAGGAAACCCAGGAGCAAAGGAGGAGCAGACGTTGCCATGTGCCTTCCCATGTGACAGAGTATCCTGAATGTCAGCAGCCTATCTTCAGAGAAGGTATCAGCCTGTTGGTGCCTTAATTGGGATATTTTCACGACCTTAGAACTTCAAATTTGTAAGCTAATAAATCCCCATTGTAAAGGCTGATCCATTTCTGGTATATTGCATTTCAGCAGCTTTAACAAACCAGAAAAGGGACCATGTCTTATCCTCAATGATTAGCATTCAAGAAAAACACCCCAGTCTTTATAATGTGCTACAAAAGGTTCCACCCCACCAGAGCCTTTTCCTATCACCCCTCAGACCATTCCTCTCTCTCCCACTACTTGCCCCAGGCTCACTCTACTGCAGCCACAGAACTCCTCCTTTTCCCATATCCTGGGCCTTTGCACATGCTGTGCCCTCGACCCAAGAGGCCTTTTCCACGAATGCTATGCAGCCCCATGCCTCACCCGCTTCAAGTCTCTGCTCAAACTGTTACCTTCACAACCAACCCTGGTCACTCGATTTAAAACTGAAAAAACCCTCACCCTATTCCCTATCAGCTTCCTTCCTTAATTCTTCTCTGTTACATTTCTGGTCTTCTAACAAAGCAATTATTTTTATTTTTATTTTCTATCTCCCACCACCAGAATGCTGGTTCCACAGGAGCAGGAAGTTTTGCAGCTTTGTTCAATGTTGTATTCCCAGAGTCAAGGACAGTGCCTAGCACTAATATCTAGAGAGGAATGAATGCCTGACACGTGGTAGGGGCCAGGACAAGTGCTCACTACATGCTGAGAACTGTCCCAGAGTGCTAAAGCAACAGAGCCTGGGAACAGCCCGTGCTCACTCAGCACTGGGAGCCACTGCCCAGCAAGTTGCATCCATGTTCCTGGCCCTTCCTCATGTTCCCCCTTCACTCATCTTGCTCATTTTGCCTCCACCTGAGTGCCCGGTTTGCACCCTCTCCTTTACCTCCACCAACTCTTGTCTGGACTTCAACAGCTTCCACCTTCTACTCACGGCCTCCTCTGACCTATTGTCCACGCAGAAGCTGGGGTCATCATTTAAATACGGCCAACAGCCTCATTCACTTCACTTTCCTTCAACAGCTGCCTGCCTAGCACTGGGGACGAAATTGGGCTTCATGTCCCTCTTCTGACTGCTCAAGCTGTACTGCCCACAGGTCATGAACAGGGAACAAGCTCCTGCCCATCCAGGCCCCTCTCACCCCACAGGGCCAGGTCCCAGGCCCTGGGTTTGGCCATGGTCACTGGCTCAGAGAGGCCCTCACTGGTCACACCTCAGCAAGCCTCCCTTCTGCCTCCAACAACGTGATGACGTGCACATTGAAAGTCTTCTAATTTTAAAAGCATAGGCTTGGTAGGAGCCAAGAGAGTAGCTTAGTGAGGAGTGGGATTTAGTTCGTCCTCCAGAGCAGCTAGTAAATAGCCAGAAACAGGACAGAACAACTGCTGGGGCCACATCAGTGATGGAACACAGAGCAGACCCCAATCTGGACCAGCTGCAAGCTCCCCCAGAACCATGAGTTCCCCAAATGAGGGAGCCGGCACCCCTCCCCTACAGGCTGGTTCCCAGAGGGGAAAGGAAAGAGACTTCACCAGCAGCAGGGGCTGAGTAAAACCAAGCTCCAATTGTGGAATCAATTAACAAATTCTGACTACTAAAAATAAGCCTGCAGCACAGCTGAACCACAAGTAAAAGCTGAGGTTGCTGGGTTTTGCCCTGGTGCAGAGGGGGCAGGGCAGATGAAAAAAGAAAAAAAGAAAAAAAAGAAATAGAGGCTTTTTGGATCGGACAGTACATAATACTCAAAAGGGTCCCAGCCCTGAAGGGAAGGAGGGGGCACATAGGACCTGCACATATACAAAGTAATATACCAACTTAAACTCTTGATTGGCAAACTGACGAACAGGGGTCCTGCTCTGAAAAGGATTTTTTTTCTTTTGTTTTTTGTGGCTGTGTTTCTACAGCTTCACTGCTCTTTGGATACAGCTGCAGGACTTCTCAGGCTCCAACCGCCCCCGGCAAGGGTGGAATTAGGCCTGTTTTAGAGCTTGACTGGAGCCTGTGCCTTCCCCAGGAGAAGGGTGGGGCCCAGCTCAGGTAGATTCCCTCCCTCAAGGAAATCAGACCCCAGGGACTGAAAAACTGAAGGATTAAAGCCCTCATACAACCTCTCCTCTGTCTCCACCATGCCCCAGCAGGAAGAGTCTGCTGAAGTTAAGATATCTCATCACCTTATGCTGGTGGGACCCACAGGCAGACAAGCACCACATACCAGGCAGCATAGGAAAAAAAACGCAGTCTAGAGATTTCACAGGAAAGTCTTTGAACCTGCTGGGTCTCACCTTCTGGGAAAACTGAAACAGATGACTCTTTCCTCCTGAAAGGAGGCCAGTTGGGAAAATCTGACTGGGGTCTATAATACCTAAGTAGACCCTCCTAAGGGGAAAAAAAGCACCACAGAGGCATGGCAAGAAAAAAGAAAACAAGAACTGAAAAATTCTGATGTGTTAAACAAAACTTAAGCTAGAGGACTAGAATAAGCTGAACTGAATGCCAAAGAACAGATAGACAACAAAGTCACCCAGCAAGAAAATCCAAGGTAAAAAAAAAAGTGAAAACAATCTCCAGAATAAACAATTAAGGAAATTAAATGCCTAGATGCCAGCAAAAAAGTAACGAATCATACTAGGAAAATTGAAGATATGGCCCAGTCAAAGCAACAAACTAACAATTCAAATGAGATACAGGAGTTGAAACAATTAATTCAGAATGTTCGAAACAGACGTGGAAAACCTCATCAAAAATCAAATCAATGAATTGAGGGAGGATATAAACAAGGCAAGCAATGAACAAAAAGAAGAAATCGAAAGTCTGAAAAAACAAATTGCAGAACTTATGGGAATGACAGGCACAGCAGAAGAGATGAAAAAAACAATGGAAACCTACAATGTTAGATTTCAAGAGGCAAAAGAAAGGATTAGTGAACTGGAGGATGGGACATCTGAAATCTGACAAGCAAAATAAAATATAGGGAAAAGAATGGAAAAATATGAGCAGGGACTCAGGGAATTGAAGGACAATATGAAGCACACAAATATACGTGTTGTGGGTATCCCGGAAGGAGAAGAGAAGGGAAAAGGAGGAGAAAAACTAATTGGAGGAAATTATCACTGAAAATTTCCACCTCTTATGAAAGACTTAAAATTACAGATCCAAGAAGTGCAGCATACCCCAAACAGAATAGATCCAAATAGATGTACTCGAAGACACTTACTAATCAGAATGTCAGATGTCAAAGAGAAAGAATCTTGAAAGCAGCAAGAGAAAAGCAATCCATCACATACAAGGGAAACCCAATAAGACTATGTGCAGATTTCTCAGCAGAAACCATGGAGGCGAGAAGACAGTAGGATGATATATTTAAATTACTAAAAGAGAAAAACTGCCAACCAAGAATTCTATATCCAGCAAAACAGCCCCCCAAAAATGAGGGGGAAATTAAAACATTTCAGGCAAAAAATCACTGAGAGAACGTGTGATCAAGAGACCAGCTCTGCAAGAAATACTAAAGGGAGCCCTAGAGACATATAGGAAAAGACAGGAGAGAGACGTGTGGAGAAGAGTATAAAAATGAAGACTATTAGTAAAATCAGACATGACATGTAAACTCCAAAAGGCAAAATGGTGGAAGAAAGTATTACCCTTATAGTAATAACACTAAATGTTCATGGATTAAATTCCCCAATCAAAAGACATAGAATGGCAGAATAAATTAAAAAACAGGACCCATCTATATGCTGTCTACAACAGATGCATCTTAGACCCAAGGATAAACATAGGTTAAAAGTGAAAGGTTGGGAGAAGATATTTCATGAAAACAACAATCAGAAAAGGGCAAGTGTGCTGGTTTGAAAGGATGTATGACCCCTAGAAAACCCATGTTTTAATCTAAATCCCTTTTCATAAAGGTAGAATAATCCATATTCAATACTGTATGATTGAAACTGTAATCATATCCTCTCCCTGGAGATGTGATTTAGTCAAGAGTGGTTGTTAAGCTGGATTAGGTGACGACATGTCTCCACCCATTGGGGTGGGTCTTGATAAGTTTTTGGAGTCCTATAAAAGAGGAAACATTTTGGAGAATGAAAGAGAAGATTCAGAGAAAGCAGAAAAGAATGGCATAGCCATGAGAAGCAGACAGCCCACAATCCAGTGACCTTTGGAGATGAAGAAGGAAAATGCCTCCTGGGGAGCTTCATGAAACAGGAAGCCAGGAGAGAAAGGTAGCAGATGACACCTTGCTCACCATATGCCCTTCCAGCTGAGAGAGAAACTGTGACTGTGTTCACAATGTGCCTTCTCACTTGAGAGAGAAACCCTGAACTTCACTGGCCTTCTTGTACCCAGGTACCTTTCCCTGGATGTCTCTGATTGGACATTCCTACAGACTTGTTTCAACTGGGACATTTTCTCAGCCTCAGAACTATAAACTAGCAACTTATTAAGCTCCCCTTTTTAAAAGCCATTCCATTTCTGGTATATTGCATTCCAGCCACTAGCAAACTAGAACAGCAAGAGTAGCTATACTAATATCTAACAAACTAGACTTTGAGTGTAAAACAATTAAAAGAGACAAAGAAGGACACTATGTATTAATAAAAGGAACAATTCAACAAGAAGACATGACAATCATAAATATTTATCCACTGAACCAGAGTGCCCCAAAATACATGGGGCAAACACTGAAAAGAGAAATAAACATAATAGTTGGAGACTTCAATTCCCCACTCTCATCAATGGACAGAACATCTAGACAGAGGATCAATAAAGAAACATGAATTTGAATAATACAATAAACAAATTAGACTTAACAGACATTTATAGAACATTACACCCTTCAACAGCAGGATACAGCTTTTTCTCAAGTGCTCATGGATCATTCTCAAAGATAGACCATATGCTGGGTCACAAAGCAAGTCTCAACAAATTTAAAAAGACTGAAATCATACAAAACACTTTCTCAGATCATCAGGGAATGAAGTTGGAAATCAATAATAGGCAAAGCGCCAGAAAATTCACAAATATGTGGAGGCTCAACAACACACTCTTAAACAACCAGTGGGTCAAGGAAGAAATTACAAAGGAAATCAGTAAATATCTCGAGGCAAATAAAAATGAAAACACAACATATCAAAATTTATGGGATGCAGCAAACGCAGCGCTAAGAGGGAAATTTATTGCCTTAAATGCCTATATCAAAAAAGAAGGAGCAAAAAGGTGGAATTAACTGTCCACTTGGAAGAACTAGAGAAAGAACAGCAAACTAACCCCAAAGCAAGCAAAAGGAAAAAAATAATGAAGATTAGAGCAGAAATAAAAGAAACTGAGAACATGAAAACAATTGAGAAAATCAACAAAACCAGAAGTTGGTTCTATGAGAAAATCGACATTGACTAAAGAAGAGAGAGGGTGCAAATAAATAAAAATCAGAAATGAAAGAGGAGACATAACCACTGACCCCACAGAAATAAAGGAGGTAATGAGAGGATACTATGAACAACTTTATGCTAATAAACTCAACAATGTAGATGAAATGGACAACTTCCTAGAAAGGCATGAACAACCAACTCTGACTCAAGAAGAAATAGACAACCTCAACAAACCAATCACAAGTAAAGAAATTGAATTAGTCATTAAGAAGCTTCAAAAAAAAGAAAACTCCAGGACCAGATGGCTTCACATGTGAATTCTACCAAACATTCAAGAAAGAATTAGTACCAATCCTGTTCAAACTCTTCAGAAAAATTGAAGAGGAGGGAAGGCTACCTAACTCATTCTATGAGGCCAACATCACCCTCATATCAAAGCCAGACAAAGATACAAGAAAAGAAAATTACAGACCAATCTCTCTAATGAATATAGATGCAAAAATCCTCAACAGAATTCTTGCAAATTGAATCCAGCAACACATTAAAAGAATTATACACCATGACTGAGTAGAATTCATCCCAGGTATGCAAGGATGGCTCAACGTAAGAAAAGCAATTAATGTAATACACCATATCAACAAATCAAAGCAGAAAAACCACATGATCACCTCAATTAATGCAGAAAATGCATTTGACAAAATTTAACATCCTTTCTTGATGAAAACACTTCAAAGGGTAAGAATTAGAAGAGAACTTTATCAACATGATAAAGGGAATATATGAAAAACCCACAGCTAACATCATCCTCAATGGGGAAAACCTGAAAACTTTCCCCCTAAGATCAGGAACAAGAAAAAGATGTGCACTATCACCACTGTTATTCAACATTGTGTTGGAAGTTCTAGCCAGACCAATTAGACAAGAAAAAGAAACACAATGCATCAAAATTGGAAAGGAAGAAGTAAAACTCTGTTTGCAGATGATATGATACCATATGTCGAAAACCCCGAAAAATCAACAGCAAAACTACTAGAGCTAATAAATGAGTACAGCAAAGTGGCAGGTTACAAGGTTAACACTCAAAAATCTGTACTGTTTCCATACATTAGTAACGAACAATCTGAGGGGGAAATCAAGAAAAAATTCCAAAATTACAACCAAAAGATTAAAATATTTAGGAATAAATTTAACTAGGGATACAAAAGACCTATACAAAGAAAACTACAAGAATTGCTAAAAGAAATCAAGAAGACCTAAATAAATGGAAGGGCATACCGCATTCATAGACTGGAAGACTAAATATAGTTGAGATGTCAGTTCTACCTAAATTGATTTATAGATGCAATGCAATGCCAATTAAAATTCCAAAAACTTACTTTTCAGAAGTAGAAAAATTAATCAAATTTATCTAGAAGGGCAGGGTGCTCTAGAAAGCTAAAAATATACTGAGAAAGAAAAATGAAGTCAGAAGTTTCATACTTTAAGGTGTATTATGAAGCTACAGTGGTCAAAACAGCACGGTACTGGCAAAAAGACAGATATACTGACCAATGGAATCGAATAGAGTGTTTAGATACAGACCCTCTCATCTATGGACGATTGATCTATGATAAGGCAGTCAAGCCAATTCACATGGGATAGAACAGTCTCTTCAATAAAAGGTGCATGGAGAACTGGATATCCACATGCAAACAAATGAAAGAGGATCCATATCTCATACCCTATACAAAAATTAACTCAAAATGGATCAAAGACCTAAACAGTAGATCTAAGGCCATAAAACTTTTAGAAAAAAATGTAGGGAAATATCTTATAAAACTCATAATAGGAGGCGGTTTCCCAGACCTTACACCCAAACCACAAGCATTAAAGAAAGAAATAGACAAATGGGCACTCCTCAAAATTAAACACTTCTGTGCATCAAAGAACTTCGTCAAAAAAGTAAAAAGGCAGCCTACACAATGGGAGACAATATTTGGAAACGTTATAGCATATCCAGAATATATAAGGAGATTGTTCAGCTCAACAACAAAAAGACAACCCAATTACAAAATGGGCAAAAGACATGAACAGACACATCTCAGAAGAGGAAATACAAATGGCTAAAAAGCACTTGAAAAGATGCTCAACTTTCCTGGCTACAAGTAAATGCAAATCAAATCCACAATGAGATATCATCTTACACCCACCAGAATGGCCATTATCAATAAAACAGAAAACGACAAGTGCTGGAGAGGATGTGGAGAAAGAGGCACACTTATCTACTGTTGGTGGGAATGTCAAATGGTACAACCACTTTGGAAGGCAGTTTGGCAGTTCCTCAGGAAGCTAAGTATAGAATTGCCATATGATCCAGCAGTACCGTTGCTAGGTATCTACTCAGAGGAAATGAGGGCAAGGACACAAACGGACATTTGCACACCAATGTTTACAGCAGCATTATTTACAACTGCCAAGAGATGGAAAGAGCCCAAATGTCCATCAACAGACGAGTGGCTAAACAAGCTGTGGTGTATACATATAATGGAATATTAAGCAGCTGCGAGACAGAATAAAGTTATGAAGTATGTAACAACATAGATGGACCTTGAGGACATTACGCTGAGTGATATTACCCAGAAACTAAAGGACAAATACTGTATGGTCTCAATGATATGAACCAACATTAGTGAATGAACTTGAAGAATTTCAGCTAAGAACAGAGACCATCAGGAAATTGAAATAAGGGAGATATTGGGCAATTGGAGGTGAAGGGATAAACACTGTGCAACAGGATTATAAAAATTCAGAAATGGATAGCACAATACTACCTAACTGTAATACAATAACGTTAGAACACTGAATGAAGCTGAATGTGAGAATAATAGAGGGAGGAGGGCTGGGGCACAAATGAAATCAGAAGGACAGATAGACGATAAAGACTGAGATGGAATAATCTACGAATGCTAGAGTATATAATGATAGTGACTGAATGTACAAATTTAAAAATGTTTTGCATGAGGAAGAACAAAGGAATGTCATTACTGCAGGGTGTTGAAAATAGATGGTAATTAATATTTTAAAATTTTAACTTATGTGTGAGACAAAAGCAAAAAAATGTTTATTTGGCATAAAATTTATATTCTGACTAGTGTAGTTCCTAATATAACTTATGTGGACAGCTTAATTGAACACCATAAGTACATGGAACCTTGATTAAGGCATAAGATTTTGTAGGTTTGTCCAGAGTGATGCCCCAATAAATCCCAGAGTGATTTGAATAGTGAGTAAAAAAGTATTTGCAAAGTCCCCTTGGAGGAATAGTTAGAAAGGGGGAAAATTCAACTTCCCCTAGTGGAGAATACCTGATATTCTCACAAGCAGTGGGGACAACCAAAGCAATAGGCCGAGTCCCCAATCTTGGGGAAACTTAACCCCACAAAGGATAGGCTGAGCCTACTTAAAATTAGGCCCAAGAGTCACCCCCAAGAGAACCTCTTTTGTTGCTCAGATGTGGCCTCTCTCTCCAGTCAACACAATAAGCAAACTCACCACCCTCCCCCTGTCTACGTGGGACATGACTCCCAGGGGTGTGGACCTTCCTGGCAACATGGAACAGAAATCCTAGAATGAGCCGAGAATCAGTACCAAGGGATTTAGAAAACCTTCTTGACCAAAAGGGGGAAGAGCGAAATGAGACAAAATAAAATGTCAATGGCTGAGAGATTCCAAACAGAGTTGAGAGGTTACCCTGGAGGTTATTCTTACGCATTAAATAAATATCACCTTTTTAGTTAAGGTATAATGGCGAGGCTGGAGGGAACTGCCTGAAAATGTAGAGCCGTGTTCCAGTAGCCATGTTTCCTGAAGATGACTGTATAATGATATAGCTTTTGCAATGTGACTGTGAGATTGTGAAAACCTTGTGTCTGATGCTTCTTTTATCTACCTTATGGACAGATGAGTAAAACATATGGATTAAAAATAAACAAATATGTTTGCATTTGCTTTGTGTTTTTTTGGTATTTTCAAAAATAAAATAAATTAAAAATCAAAAATTAAACAAATAATAGGGGGAACAAATGTCAAAATAAATTCAGTACATTGAAATGCTAGTGATCAATGAAAGGGAGGGGTAAGAAGTATGGTATTATGAATTTTTTCTGTTTTCTTTTTATTTCTTTTTCTAAATTGATGCAAAAGTTCTAAGAAATGATCATGATGATGAATATACAACTAGTGATGATACTGTGAATTACTAATTATACATGTAGAATAGAACGATCATATGGTAAGAATGTGTTTGTTAGTATGTTTAATAAATAAAATAAATTTTAAAAAAAGAATGGCCTCTTTTAAACAAACAGGAAACTATAAATGTTGGAGAGGATGTGGAGAAACTGGGACACTTATGCACTGCTGGCAGGAATGTATAATGGTACAGGCACTATGGAAGACTGTTTGGCAGTTCCTTAGGAAACTAAATATCAAATTGCCCTATGACCCAGCAATAGCACTACCTGGTATATACCCAGAAGAGCTGAAAGCAATGACACAAACAGACATTTGCACAGCAATGTTCAAAGCAGCATTATTCACATTTGTCAAAAGATGGAAACAAACCCAATGCCCATCAACAGAAGAATGGATCAACAAAATGTGGTGTGTGTGTGTGTGTGTGTATATATATATATATATATATATATGATGGAATATTACACAGCAGTAAGACAAAATGATGTCCTGAAGCACATGACAAGATGGATGAGCCTTAAGGACATAATGCTGAGTGAAATTAGCCAGATAAAAAAGGACAGATACTGTATGATTCCACTTTTATGACCAGCATAAAGGTATAATTAGAGGCTTATAATAGAGAATATAGGGGACTCAGAAATGCATAGAAGCTAGAGGTGGGTGAACCATTAGCTAATGAAATTGAACTCCAATGTAAAGGAATAGATAGGAGCAAAGATGATTCTCTAGTGGATCTAGAAATATTATTACCATATAGAAAATGAACAAGATTGAAAGAGGTTAATATAGACCCATAGTCCCATTGACTCACACTAGAAATACGAATGAGTTCTTGTAAGAATTACTTCAAAGATATGATTATTGTACAAAGAGTGTTTAAGTCCAGGGTGCAGGGGGAAAACTGCTATTGCATGCTATGAGCTATGTTCCAAAGGAAACCATCAGCACTACCACAGCAACAGCAGAGGTAAATAATTGGGGGAGGGACAAGAGTTAAGAGGAGGTTTAGATTTCCTGTTTGGTGAGGAGGTATTTATTGGTTTTCTGTCTCTTGGGAACAATGAAATTATCTAAAATTGAGAATGTTGATGGACTGTGGACTTTGGGCCTTCTACATGATGCCCAATGAATGCAGGTGGCTGAAGGATGCACTGACAGTGAAGTAGATTGGCAAACAATAGTATATGCTTATGAATGAAGGTTGTACTCCTACAAAAAGGAACAATGTCGGGAGGCATGCAACAATGAGAATGAACACGTGGGACATTTGGTGAGTCAAAATAAGCCAGAAACAAAAAGAATACGATGGTATGGTCACCTTAAGAAAATGCTTATAAGAAAACAGGGACCTAGATTGTAAACTTTTAGAGCAGATGCATTAAGCCCAGAGTGGTAATTATTATTTCTGGAGTTTGAGAGACTCTTTTATATATATAACCTGATATTTAGAGATAAGAACGAAACCGAACAGGTAGGGGTTAAAGTAATCCAGAACATAAGGGTAAGGAAGACAATGTCTATATGTTAGAACCATACATACTCTTTGAGCCCAATGGAAGAAAGGTTTATTTAATCTGGAAGTGAAATTTTCTGTAGTGCATAATCTAATTCAACCTATCTGTACAGCTCATTTGAACAACTGAGACACCGGAAGCAAGAATAAGAAAGAGGTCCTTTAATCCTGTATAGATTATTGTAATGCCTGGAATCATCGCAGAGTTATAACTCTATAATATAAGAGCAGATAATCAAAAAGTATTGGCAAAGTCCCCTGAGGGAGGGGAGAAAGACTATGGAACTATTAAACCTTACCATCAAGGAATCCCCTGATACTGTGTCAAACTTTAGGGACACCCAAATCAATAGGCCATGCCCTTGATCATGAGGCTTACTCTTTCGAAGCTTATGTAGGGAGCAGAGAAGCTTAGACTACCTGTAGGGATGTACAGGACCTCTTTTGTTGCTCAGATGTGGCCTGACTCTCTCCAAGCCCAACTCTAGCAAGTGAAACCACTGCCCTCCTCCCTACATGGGACATGACATCCAGGGGTGAAGGTCTCCCTGGCAACACAGGAGATGACTCCCAGGGGACCTAGCACTGTGGCATCAACAATTCCATCCTCACCAAAAGGGGGAAAAGAAGTGTAACTAATAAAGTATCAGTGGCAGAGAAAATTCAAATAGAGTTGAGAGGATGCTCTGGAGGTTGCTCTTATACAAGCTTCATTTAGACCTTGCTACCTGTCATAACCTGCCAACCCCCAACCAGGACCATTCCAGCCAATCCTAAAGAACACCTAGGGTTTGTCCACAGTGGTGCCCCAATAAATCCTAGAGTGATTTGAACAGTGATAAAAAAGTATTTGCAAAGTCCCCTTGAGGGAATGGCAAGAAAGGGGAAAAATTCAACCTCCCCATGTGGAGAACTCCTGATATCCTCACAAACAGTGTAGACAACCAAAGCAATAGGCCAAGCCCTCAATCTTGGGTTTGTTCATATGAAACTTATCCCCACAAAGGATAGGCTGAGCCTCCTTAAAATTAGGCCTAAGAGTCACCCCCAGAGAACCTCCTTTTGTTTCTCACATGTGGCCTCTCTCTCTCAACTGACACAACAAGCAAATTCACTGCCCTCCCCCTCTCTACGTTGGACAGAAATCCTAGAATGAGCTGGGACTCAGCACCAAGGGATTAAGAAAACCTTCTCGACCAAAAGGGGGAAGAGCGAAATGAGACAAAATAAAGTGTCAATGGCTGAGAGATTCCAAACAGAGTTGAGAGGTTATCCTGGAGGTTATTCTTACGCATTAAAAAGATATCACCTTTTTAGTTAAGGTATAATGGAGGGGCTGGAGGGAACTGCCTGAAAACGTAGAGCCATGTTCCAATAGCCATGTTTCTTGAAGATGATTGTATAATGATATAACTTTTGCAATGTGACTGTGTGACTGTGAAAACCTTGGGTCTGATGCTTCTTTTATCTACCTTATGGACAGATGAGTAAAACACATGAATTAAAAATAAATAAATAATAGGGGGAACAAACGTTAAAATAAATTTAGTAGATTGAAATGCCAGTGATCAATGAAAGGGAAGGGTAAGGGGTATGGTATGTATGAATTTTTTTCTTTTTATTTCTTTTTCTGAATTGATGCAAATGTTCTAAGAAATGATCATGATGATGAATATACAACTATGTGATGATATTGTGAGTTATTGATTATTTATCAAGAATGGAATGATCATATGGTAGAATGTTTCTGTTTGTATGCCATTATGTTTAATTAATTAATTAAGGTTAAAAAAAAAAAAAAGAAGGAATGAAGTACCGAAGCACACGACAACATGGATGAACCTTGAGAACACTATGTTGAAC
This sequence comes from Myrmecophaga tridactyla, assembly GCA_004026745.1. Lineage (NCBI taxonomy): Eukaryota > Metazoa > Chordata > Mammalia > Pilosa > Myrmecophagidae > Myrmecophaga > Myrmecophaga tridactyla. Next base: position 19,846 of record PVIY010035983.1, read on the forward strand.
GACATAAATCACAGACACAAAAGGACAAATATATTATCTCACTAATATGAACTAATTACAATATGTAAACTCACAGACATAAAAATCTACAAATAGGTTACCAGGAGATAGAATGAGGCTAGAGAATGGGGAGCATTTGCTTAATGTGTGCAGAATGTTTAACTAGGTTGAACTCAAACATCTGGAAAAGGATGGAAGTGATGGTAGCACATTACTGTGAGAATAACTAACATGCTGAACAGCATAGGTGAACATGGTGGAAAGGAGACGCTTAGAGTCATGTGTGTCACTAGAAGGGAAGCTGGAGGATAAAACATGGGAACATATGACATGTGACATTGTTTACATGTGAACAAGTAAATCTTATGGTGGAAGATGACTGTGAATAACTGTATAAATATAAAAAAGTTCTTCCATGAACTAGAACAAATGTACAACACCTTTACAAAGAGTTAGTAACAGATAGGTGTACAGAAGAAAATCTACCTATTCCAATCAAGGTCTACAGTTAACAGTAATATTTTAATATTCTTTCATCAACAGTAACAAATGTACTATATAAATACTATGTAGGGGTCAATAATAGAGGAGGATGAGGGTTATGGGATGTTTTGGATTTTCTCTTTATTTTTATTTTGGGGGGAGATTATAATGAAAATGTTCTAAAATTGACTGTGGTGAATAATGCCCAACAGTATGTGACACTATGATTGTATACTTTGGATGGACTGTATAGTGTGTGAAGGTATTTCAATAAAAACATATTTTTAAAAATGTTTTTGAAGAAATCAGGGAAGTGAAAAAAAAACTCACAGAGCTTCCAGGAAGACAGTGGAATAGGACAGGCTGAGTTCACCCCTGCTCCATGGAACAAGGAGAAAAGCGATAGAAAAATGACCAGGACTGCAGTTTCCAGGTGCGAATGACCAGAGAAGGTCTCGTGTAATATAGATGTAGGTCCTGGACAAAAAAAGTACAGAACTTGAGATAGCGAGATCGGGTGAGTAAGCTTGGGTGTGACCCCACGGGGGCAAAGGGCAGCACGCAGGGAAGCATGGGTTGGAAGGAGCTGACTGGCCTCCACTCCAGCCTACCCCCACAGCTGGCCTGGGAGATCTTCCCATGCAGCCCTGCAGCCAGAAGCTCCTGGGGAACAGGAAGTGCACCCAGCTGCCACAGGAACCAGCCCCCAGCAGAGCCACCATCAGCTGCCCCTCCCCATACCCAGAAGAGCCACCAGAGATTTGGAGCCAGCTCTGGGCACGGGCCACTGAAGTACCCAGCCCCACAGCCCACGGTCATCCCAAGCAGGAGCCTGGGCCACCAGCCCTATTGGGCCCATGAGTGGTGCCTCCGCTGAGGCACACACTGCCTACCCGCAGCCTCAGAGGCAGCTCATGGTCTGCACCAAGACCAGTGGCCCTGGCTGGAGCCACACTGGGGCCCCATCTTGCTCAGACGGCTGCTGCAGTCAGGGAGGTGGGAAGAGGAAGCTCAAGATCATCATCTGCTGGGAAGCGCCAAGCAGAACTGCAGCCCTCCACTATCTGTTCTGTGGGGAATTACTGACAAACCAAGTGCAAAAGGGGACTGTGGTAGTGTCAACTTGTCCAGGTGACGATGCCTAGCTTTGTTGCTGTGGCCATGAGCCAAAAGCATATGAAGCTCATCTGTTGCTGATTACATCTGCAGTCGGCTAGGAGGCATGCCTGCTGCCATGAATGATGTTTGATTTAATTGGCTGGTGCTTAAATGAAAGACTCAACGTAGCACAGCCTAAGCAGCTCAGCATACCTCATCTCAGCACTCGCAGCTCAGCCCAGGCCTTTGGAGGTGCAGAAAGGAATCACCCCGGGGAAAGTTTTTGGAACCCAGAGGCCTGGAGAGAAGGCCAGCAGAGATCACCCTGTGTCTTCCCACATGAGAAAGAACCTCAGGGAAAGTTAGCTGCCTTCCCTCTGAAGAACTATACATTTTTAATTAAATAAATCCCCTTGTATTAAAAGCCAATCCATGTCTGGTATGTTGCATTCCAGCAGCTAGGAAACTAGAACAGGGACCCTCAAGGCAAACCTAAGCAAATACAAAACCTTAGAAGAGTGAAAGAAGTCAATCTGTCGAACAACCTTATCGGGACTTCAGGGAGATAGCAGAGTGGAGTGGAATGAGTTTACTCCAGCTCTGTGGAGGGGGAGAGGTGAGGAGACAGGGGTGGGGAGAACGGCGTGGGTTGGGTATTGGTGATCCCCGTAGGTGCTGGGCGGGGGAGGGGAAGTGCCATCAGATGACATGGATAGTCCTTGGCTCCAGCCTGCCTCAGCTGCGCGGGCCGCTGCCCACACCCGCGGGACCCAAGACATGGCCTGACTGTTCAGCGTAGTGGCCCAATTGGGTGCCAGGTACAGCAGCCCTGCAGGAGCGCTGCAGGTGGACTGATCGCTGCGGCACTGGCTGGCTCCGCAGTCAGCATCCCCATCTGTGGTGCGCCTCCTCCGGCCGCTGCGGCCAGGAGGCAGGCCGAGGTCCCAGGGTCGTGTGCTGGTTGGAAAGGATGTATGTCCCCTAGAAAAGCCATGTTTTAATCCTAATCCCATTTTGTAAAGGCAGCCATTTCTTCTAATCCTTATTCAGCACTGTATGCTTGAAACTGCAATTAGATCATCTCCCTGGAGATGTGATTTAATCAAGAGTGGTTGTCAAACTGGACTAGGTAGAGGCATGTCTCCACCCATTTGGGTGGGTCTTGATTAGTTTCTGGAGTCCTATAAAAGAGGAAACATTTTGGAGAATGAGAGATTCAGAGAGAGCAGAGCAGAACGACATAGCCATGAGAAGCAGAGTCCACCAGCCAGCGACCTTTGGAGATGAAGAAGGAAAAGCTCCTCCTGGGGAGCTTCATGAAAGAGAAAGCCAGGAGAGGAAGCTAGCAGATGATGCCGTGTTTGCCATGTGCCCTTCCAAATGGGAGAGGAACCCTCCCTGTGTTCACCATGTGCCCATCCAGATGACAGAGGAACCCTGACCGTGTTCACCATGTGCCCTTCCAGATGACAGAGGAACCCTGACTGTGTTCACCATGGTGCCTTTCCAGCTGACAGAGGAACCCTGACTGTGTTAACCATGTGCCTTCTCATTTGAGAGAGAAACCCTGAACTTCATCGACCTTCTTGAACCAAGATATCTTTCCCTGGATGCCTTTGATTGGACATTTCTACATTTAACTGGGACATTTTTTCAGCCTTAGAACTGTAAACTAGCAACTCATTAAATTCCCCTTTTTAAAAGTCATTATGTTAGTAGTAGTATCCTGGAGTTCTCTTTGGGGGGTTGTATTATTTTTGTAACTGTCCTGTAAGTTTGAAAGTATCTCAAAATAAAAGTTTAAAAAAAAAAAGTCATTACATTTCTGGCATATTGCATTCTGGCAGCTAGCAAACTAGACCAGGTCGCCAGGCAGGCCTAGGGTTTTTTGTAATATTCATTTTTTTACTTCTCCCTCTTTTTAAAATATATTCTGCCCATATATCTTTTATTAGTAGTCCTTTTTACTAATTATTTTTATATAGATAGTTTATATTTTTATATTTCTTATTGATTCCCCATTTTTATTTATTTTATATAATATTTTTCATTATTCTATTTTACTTCATTTATTTTTATTATTTTTTTGTCTCTTAAATTTCTCTACCATCGGTGGGCACCAGTCTGGGTTCACTCCCAATATACTTGGAGTGCCTCCTTTTGACTCTAGGGCCTACTACAGTTGAGATGCATTTTGTTGTTGTTTTTCATATTTTTATTATATTCTTATTTTACTTCATTATTACTATTTTGTTTGCTTGTTTGTTTTGGGGTACATGGGCTGAGAGGCAGCCCTCAGTCTCCTGCATGGTGGGTGGGCATTCTGCCACTGAAGTACTGCACATTCCAGCCTCACTTCTAACGGACACTCAAGTTGAACTCTACCCCCTACGTGAGAGCCACACCTTGACCAGGCAGGGAATCACTGAAAAACCAAGTGCAAAAGGAAACTTCAGTGAAAACTAAATAAGTACAAAACTTTAGAAGAGTGAAGAAAACCAACCTGTAAAATAAACATATCAACCTAATCAAATGCCCCAAACACAAAAGAAAGTCACAAAGCACATGAAGACCCAAGCAGAAATGACCCAGGCAAACAACCAAATCAAAATCCCAGAGGGGACACCACATATGGAACAACTACTCAAGGAGGAATATCAGGAAAATACTAGAAGAGCATAAAGAAGTATTCAAAAGATTAAATAGAAGAAAGGCAGCAGATCTAACAAAAATGAAAGCTACAGTTGACCTAATCAGAAATATACCAGAAACACACACAAAAGCAGGTTCAAGGAAGCAGAAGGATGAATAAGTGAGCTAGAACACAAAACAAATGAACTAGAGAGTACAAAAGAACAAATGGCAAGAAAGACAGAAAAAATGGACTGGATCTTAGGGAAATGATGGGCAACAAAAGGCGCTCAAGTATAAGAATCACTGGTGTTCCCGAAAGGACAAAAGGAGAGTAAAAGGCTGGAAAAGTTAGTTGAAGATACAATTGGGGAAAACTTCCCAACGCTTATAAAAGAGGTAAATACACAAACCAAAGAGTCACAAAGAACTCTAAACAGAACAAATCTAAATAGGCCAACTCCAAGACACATACTAATCAAACAGTCAGGTGCTGAAAAGAAATAAAGTCCTGAAAGAAGCATGAGAAAAGTGATCTACTACATACAAGGGAAAACACATAAGACTGAGTTCAGACTACTCAAAAGGCAGCATGGAAGCAAGAAGGCAGTGGTCTGATATACTTAAGATCCTGAACAAGAAAGGCTTTCAGCCAATAATTTTTCTGTGTCTGTGTCATCTAATTCTTTTATTTTTTTATTTTTATTAATAAAACAAATCAACATACAATATGAACATTCTTTTTTATCACATAGTTGTATATTCATCATGATCATTTCTTAGAACATTTGCATCAATTCAGAAAAAGAAATAAAAACAGAAAAAAAAATTCATACATACCATACCCCTTACCCCTCCCATTCACTGATCACTAGCATTTCAATCTACTAAATTTATTTTGACATTTGTTCCCCCTATTATTTATTTATTTTTAATCCATATGTTTTACTCATCTGTCCATAAGGTAGATAAAAGAAGCATCAGACACGTGGTTTTCACAATCACACAGTCATGGTGCGAAAGCTGTATCATTTATACAATCATTCAACCAATAATTCTTTATCCAGCCAAGTTATCCTGCAAAATTGAGGAAGAGATTAAAATCTTCAAAAAAAACAAAGATTATGATGAAGAACACACAAATATGTGATATAATGAGCTACTGATTATATAGTTTGAACTATATGTGTGTGAATATTTCTCAACAAAAATATTTTTTTCTCTCATTTAAGCACCAGCCAGTTAAATCAATCAACAAAAATATTTTTTAAAAATAATCTTAAAAGTGGCCAGAAGAGTGAAATGAGACTAAGTGTCAATGGCTGAGAGATTCCAAACAGAGTCGAGAGTTTATCCTGGAGGTTATTCTTATGCATTAAGTAGATATCACCTTGTTGTTCAAGATGTAGTGGAGAGGCTGGAGGGAACTGCCTGAAAATCTAGAGCTGTGTTCCAGTAGCCATGTTTCTTGATGATGATTGAACAATGATAAAGCTTTCACAATGAGACTCTGTGAATGTGAAAACCTTGTGTCTGATGCTCCTTTTAGCTACTATATCAACAGAAGAGTAGAACATATGGAATAAAAATAAATAATAGGGGGAACAAATGTTAAAATAAATTTAGTTTGAAATGCTAGTGGTAAATGAAAGCGAGGGATAAGGGGTATGGTATGTATAATCTTTTTTTCTCTATTATCATTTTATTTCTTTTTCTGTTGTCTTTTTATTTCTTTTTCTAAATCGATGCAAATGTTCTAAGAA